>NDXB01021488.1:0-17540 GCA_002631895.1 Agapornis roseicollis | reverse complement strand
TCCCCCCATCTCTCTGGAAGCAGGGGAGGGCAAGAAGGGTGGTTGAGTGAGTGAATGAGCTGCGTGGTTGGTTGGGTTTAAACCACGACATGTCCTCAACATAAAAAGGACATGGAACTGTTGGAATAAGTCCAGAGGAGGGCCACGAGGATGATCACGGGACTGGCGCACTTTCCATATGAAGACAGGCTGAGAAAGTTGGGACTGTTTCACCTGGAGAAGAGAAGGCTACATGCAGACCTCATAGCAGCCTTCCAGTATCTGAAGAGGGCCTATAGGGATGCTGGGAAGGGACTCTTCATTAGGGACTGTAGTGACAGGACAAGGGGTAACGGGTTCAAACTTAAACAGGAGAGGTTTAGAGTGGATATAAGAAGAAATTCTTTCCTGTGTGGGTGGTGAGGCACTGGAATGGGTTTCCGAAGGAAGTTGTGAGTGCTCCATCCCTGGCAGTGTTTAAGACCAGGTTGGATGAAGCCTTGGGTGGCATGATTTAATGTGATATGTCTCTGCTTATGGCAGGGGGCTTGGAGCTATATGATCTTAAGGTCCTTTCTAGCCCTAACTGTTCTATGATTCTATATTGTGCCTCTGCTGGCCAAGATCTCTGAGTTTCACCAGAATTTCTCTGCATGAATCTCCTCTAGTTTCAGGGCCTTTCATCCAGCCAGAATTTTTACACCTTCTTTCCAAGAGTGCTTTTCTTTCCAAAATGACTTTTCAGGAACACTTTTTTTAGGACTCAAGCCATCAGTTTTCCCAATATAGATAGTCTATATGCAGAAACACAACATATGATTATCCTCCTAATTGTTGGTTCTAGCTCATGTTCTTTTATTAACTTTAATATTCAAGATGTTAATTTCTGTTTATTCCAAGTTTTATTAAAGTTTGTATTCAGCCTATACTGGTTGCTGCTTATATCTATCAGGCTTTTCCTTAGGGGTTCAACAGTTCAGTTCCAGTCATTTACCCACACACTTCCACAACACATGTTATCTATTAGCAGTTGCAGTTTAAGCTGTTTTTTCACTTACAAAATACACCTGGTCAGATTTAAGGTGATAAGCACCAGCCATAAGCTGATCTCATGCAGGGAAAGAATTAAATTTTACCATGTATACAGGATGAAGAGGATAATACTCAAAAGAAAGAAGACATCAGTAATAACGAAATAAGTTTTCTTCTGTCAGACAAATTATATTGAAGTGCAATACTAATTTGGTAGCCAACATATTTCTTGTTTGGATAATCACATTTATGAGGGGAAAACCCAAACACTATCTGCTGAAAAGGCCATTTCTCTAGTGCTGACTACATACTAAAGCTGCCTACTGCAAACAATCCGGCAAATACAAGAGTGACCTAACAAGCTCTTCCAAAAAGGTGGTTGTTACCTGAATGTCAAACCTAGAAGAACAGAAATTTTTGAATAAGTCATACTGTCTAGCATGTAGTTTTCTGTAAATACATACTTATTTTGTTATTTTTTCAGTTAGGGCTTTTTTGTCATGTCAATAACTTTCATATGTGCAGCAATAAGGACTCAGTTTTGCCTCTGATGACTGCTTTTAGGTCTCCATAATTTGGTTGTGATATTTAAATAAGATATTTTTTATAATTCATTAAAAGTTTGACAAGGGTATCCAGATCATATAGATAGACATTATAATATTTTCTTCTATGTTTAAGTAAGAAAAAAAAATTATGGAGAAAGGCTTTTCTACTTTTTTAAATTTCTAGGGATCTGACATAACTCTAGTTGAATTAAGTCTTGCCCTGGAAAAGGACAGAGCCATTATATCATATTATGTGTGTATGCACTTATAATCTGCAGAGGGACCTGGTCAGGCTGGATCGATGGGCTGTGGCCAATGGTATGAGACTGAATAAGGCAAAGTGTCAGGTCCTGCCCTTGGGCCACAATAAGCCTATGCAAAGCTACAGGCTTGGGGAAGAGTGGCTGGAAAGCTCTCGGTGGAAAAGTACATGGGGGTGTTAATTGATGACCACTGAACGTAAGCCAACTTGTGCCCAGGCAGCCAAGAAGGCCAATAACATCCTGGCCTGTATTGGCAATAGCATGGCCAGCAGGGCCAGGACAGTGATCATTTCCCCGTACTCGACATTGTTGAGGCTGCATCTCAAATCCTGTGTTCAGTTCTGGGCCCCTCACTACAAGAAAGAGATTGAGGTGCTGGAGCAGATTCAGAAAAGGGCAACGAAACTGATATAGACAGGTGAAATTAAAAACTGGTATAGAAAAGTGTTTGTGTGATAGGGAAAGGAAGAGAAAAAGGATGAATAACGAACTAGCTTCAGAAAGTTTTTTAATTCCAGTGACAGAATGGTTTAGACGTCTTCATGTGACCTTTTATCTCACTGTCTCATGCCTCAAGGAGTTGGAGCTCAAGGGGCAGTCTAGCAGCTCTCATTAGTTTTGAAAATGCATTTTGTTTTATTCCCTCAGTAAACTCACTAAATGCCTGCCCCTGACTTATTTAAGGTTTCACATTTATTTTTCTGTTGTACATGACCCTCTGCTTGCTTTTTCTGTTCATCACAATTTCAGTTGCACTAAACCTTCTGTAGCTGTCTAATATTACACTCATGGGAAAGACGCTGCCAAGGTACAGTAGTGTAACAGAGCCTAACCTGTGGTTGGTTTTATTTTTTTTTAGTAACAATATACACAACTTTTGAGAATATTAAAAAACACCAGGCAGAGGCACATAGTAGATCTCAGACACCTGTTGATGGGGAAGTTACTTTCTTTCACACAGGAAATTCCAGGATATCAATTAACCTGATATGAAGATAGACAAGATAGGAGTAATAATAAACTTGAGACTCTCATCAAGAATTACATTGGAGAGTTTGATGTCTGCTTGTAACACACACTACATTTTGAAAAGAATATGATTATAGAAATTTTAATTTATCTTCAGGTGTACAAAAGAATGCACAAAATAAGACATTATTAAATATAAACATACAGTAAGGCCAGGATTTTGCAGAATTTAAAGATTTGATTTGAATATTTAAAAGCAGATGGAGAAAATTTACAGAGGATGGTACAAAATTTGCTTAAACTTTTTTGTGTTCAAAATTATTCAAAATTATTTTTTCCAAGATGACCCCAGACCATTCTGCTAAGTTCCTTCATACCCTCAGTTAGACAGATGATATATTTTCGTATGGCTGGGTCACCTCTCATTCTAGTTCACGTACTTGGTGTTTCAATTTCTCCCTTCACTTGTAAATCACTTCCATGAGTCTTAGTATTCAGAACAGGAAGACTTCTATATAGAAATGTTTGAATCATAAAATAAGAATAGTCTTGAACTATAGTCTAAGCCTATAAACACAGATGCTCATTTTTCTTTTGGCAGAAGTTCAGAAATATGATACCTGTTCCTCAAAGAGAAATCTAACTTTTCTCCAAATTTATCCAAGGTTTGACATTCATTCAGATGGCTTCTGCTATTTTCTTCATGCTTAGGTGCTTAGTAAACCTGTGTTCATATTTTTTGTAGTTTCATTTTTAATTAAACCATTTTCAAATATGTTGCATATTTACTGAGTAACTTGAGGAAAGAAGATGGAAGGCAGTCAGGCAGAGTCACTGGACTCCAACTACATTTTGTGCCACTGATCACACCACCTAAGCCTGGCTGTTCAGACAGTTTTCAGCCCATTATACCCTCTGCTCATACAGCCCTTATTTTCTCTCTGAGGATCTTACTGGAGTTAGTGTCAAAAGCCTCACTGAAGTCCAGGTAAATAATAGTCACTTCTCTTCAGGACAGATACAGAGGTGTTGAAGAGGTGTTTTAAATGTTTGTTTCCTTGGTTTGTTTCTTTTTTGTTTTGTTTTGTTTGGTTTGGTTTTAGCTTTTTTTTTTTTCAAACTACCATTTTTTTGTTTCTGTTGATGCTGTTATGAAACTGAGTTTCAAAGTGGCAATACTAGATATGAGAGCTGTTGGCAAAGGATATGTGTTGCTGACAACAGTTATCATTTACAATGAGTCACTGTCCCAAAACAGGTTTAAACCATTTCTATCAACATTTAAATTAAAATACAGAATTGTTACTTCCTGGAAAATGGCACAACACAAAAAATAAACTAAACAAAAAACCACAAAAAACCAAACAAACAAAAAAAGAAAAAAAAAAAAGTGAAAAGAGAATAAAGGAGGAAAGGAGGCTGGAAAAAGGCAATCAGAAAAATGCAAGCCCACATTTTACTTTACTGGCTTAATGAGAATTATTTTCACTAAAAATGCTCACGTGCCAGTTTATTGCTAAGATGTACATTTCCCAAGATATTTTCCAGAGTTGTAAACAACACAACTAAGTTCAGGAATGCCATATTGCATGCAAACGTGGAGTTAAAAGTTGAACATTTACAAAAAAAGTACCACCAAATAAGTTGTACAGGATATAAATCTGTTGCAAATGAAGGAAGTATGGTTTTGGAACTGAAAGATACAGCTCTGAATCAAAAAGCATTCAGATTATATAATGTCAACAGCTGAAATGGACAATTTATAGAAGTAATAGAGACATCTTCTGAAACTAATGGAGCTCTTGAACTGTATCCAAAATAGGACATTTTTTTACTATACTTAACTGTTCTAAAAAAAAATAAAGTTGGTTATAATGGGTATAAGGTATCTGCAAAATATTTTGCACATATAAAGACTTATAAATTGAAAGAAATAAGCTCTGTTGAATGTGTACTTCTGCAAACTCTTTGGTGAAATTATAGAAGCCCTACAATTCTTAAGATTAGTAAACCAAAGGGGTTATACATGATTGGCTCCATTCTGGATGTAGACAATTAGTTTTGAGGTGCTTAAAAAGCGTGATTTAGGATCTAGATTATAATTTATGAAATGTATATATTCTAAATACATATGCATTATCTCTGTCTCACACATTCAGAATCCACCTGTGGTTAATCTCTTACAGGAATCAAGGAAACAGTCAATCTAATAGTATAGCAACCAGAATCTTGTAGATTGGCACTGTTTTCAGAAGACAGACTATATACTTTTTTAATGCATCTTTATGAGGGTTTGTTCACTGTCTCAACTTGGTTACCTCTGCTGGCAATATGACATGGTAACAACATGTAATAGTGCCTTCACTGAAGGTGCGGGTAATGAAAAAAATATTTAAATGGGGAAAATTGCTGGGTTGATAGTCACCAGTGCAGAGCCAGCTGTGAATATTTAGATACAGCTTTTTAAATTGAATGTGCACAAAATAATGTATAGAAATGTGCCTTTTTTTCTCAATAAATCTTTATATACACATAAAAGGAAATATCCATCAATAGTGACAGAAAGAACACAGCTCAGGGCACTCACCTATGAAGAACAACAAGATTCAAATCCTTGCAATGTTTCTCACAGAGCAGTAATTTAAAATCTTAAATCATCTCGTTCCCAGGTGAGTGACCTAACTACAACTCTCTTCATTATTTTAGGAGCTTTTGTTCTGCCCAACTGTGTTCTGCCTACTTTTGATTTTAAAACCCAACCTGATCTGAAATATCTTTCTGTGTGAAGGCTTGATTAAAACTAGAAGATAAAAAAAAAAAAAAGAAAATGTTTTGGTTTGAAATGGTTTCCCCACTACTGGGTTGGTATTTTGTGATGAGAACCATTACACTGAAAAATTCCCCACTTCTATAAAGCAAGCTGTTAACAGCAATCTAGAAAGCTATTCAAACTTCTGCTTACATGTTATGTCTAAATCTAAATCTTCTTCCTGGGGATAATCTATGAAAAAGTGGCAAAGAGCCAATTTCTATAACTTCTGGCACTGTTCTTATGTCCTATTGATCCTTCTCCTCTGTCATAGCAAGGAAATGATTAGTACACATTGATTAATGATTATTTTGATTTTATGAGTAGCAACAGTGCTTAAGCTTTCTTATTTTCCCTCAAAATCTACATAATCAAAATCAATGTAATGGATTATGTATTCAATGACAGGATGTGCCAGTTAGCGAAAGAGATACTTTACATAAGAGTAACTTATTACCCTTCTGAGCTAACATAAGTGTCATCTAGGCTGGCATTATTAAGGTAACAACAATCTACTGTTTATCTCCTCTTCAGAGAATAACCATTACTAATTTTTCTTTCCTACTTGTAGAAATTATAACTTGGGTGAAAACAATTTGTCTGAAATTCAGTCTGTAAATATATAGACTATGAACATACATGCATAAACTCATTACTGTAGTTGGTTTTAGTGCTTTGAAACTTGTGATAGTATGATAACATCACACCATATTTTCCCCTATGATGGTGTTATTGCCAAATAGCAGCAGAAGAAATGCTGCAATAAAACTGGACTTTAGTGCTAACAAGAATACTACAGAACTAACTATAAGACTAAAGACTGCATAATTATGCTCTCTAAAAACCTCCTTGAAGTGCAGGTGACCTGATGAGCCTTGTCTTTTACCCTGGTCTAGTAACCAGAAATGCAATCATAGGTCTGTCTGTCTGTTCTTCTAATAGGTTTTGAACCACTGTACCACTTTTAGTCATGCATTAAAGACAGAGTCTGAAAGTACATACACTTTAAATGTTATGACAATGTGAGGAGGGACCAAGAAATTGCACACAGCTGAACCACCGAAGGAAAAGCAGGCAGAATTCAGACATTAAATATGCAATTGACCAATTAGTGTATATCTTAGACTAGAAATAGTCTTAAGACTGACAGAGGGAAGTTAATATGTAGAATTAGAGGGAAGATAATGTGCAGAATTAGTTACTCTGGTGATACGATCAAGAGAAAATTAATTGATATCTGAAAAAAAGTTTCATTATGTTCATCCCACCAATGCAACAATTTGTTTGTGTGGTTCAGCTGCCATAAGCTTTGCAGCTGGCCCTCTTAGATGTGTGTTGCTCTCTGATGATCGTCTTCTGTTTCTAACCTTCACAACTGCGTGAGACACTTCTTCAGGTGAAGCCTTCAAGGACACTTTTATCAATGTAAGCTATAACCATCCATATTTAACTATTTGGAGAAAGGGCAGGTTATGTTGCACCAATGCTTATATAATGCAATATCTGACAGCAGTTTATAAAGTATTGTTGATAAATAGTACCCTTTTCTACTTCCCAGTCCCTGGGTGAAGTAAACAAAGCTTTGTTGTTTTTCTTGCCTAGTCTTTGTTATACCAAAACCACCAATTTTGAATTAATTTTGAACTCACTGACTTCAAAGTTTAAATGGGAATGGAGAATTCTTGTAATTGAAATGTCAATATTCTAGAACAAAAAAGTAACAAAACTACTACTATTACCATTAATAAAGGAAATAATAAGCTGAGAGAATATCTAACTAAAAAGGAAAAGGAAAAAAAAAAAAACTACTGGTGGTGCACAATACAATTGCTCACCACCTGCTGACTGACAGCCTGACCCAAGGAGTGATCAGTTCCTTCTGGGTAACCCCACAGCTCATATACCGAGCATGACATGCTGTGATATGGAATACCCCTTTGGCTAGTTTGGGTCACGTGTCCCCTCTCTGCTCCCCTCTCCCAGCTTCCTGTTCCCCTTCCCAGTCGTAGAGCATGAAAGACTGAATCCAGGTAAACACTACATAGCAACACCTAAAATATCAGTGTGTTATTGGCACCATTCTCAGTAAGAACAATTACAGAATCACAGAATCCTAAGGGTTGGAAGGGACCTTGAAAGCTTACCTAGTCCAACACCCCTGCAAGAGCAGGGTAACCTAGAATACATCACACAGCAACTTGTCCAGGCGGGCCTTGAATATCTCCAATGGAGGAGACTCCACAACCCCCCTGGGCAACCTGTTCCAGTGCTCTGGCACTCTCACAGTAAAGAAGTTTGTCTTGATGTTCACATGGAACCTCCTATGCTCCTGTTTACACCCATTGCCCCGTGTTCTACCACTGGACATCACTGAAAAGAACCCAGCTCCATCATCCTGACACTCACCCTTTACATAGTTGTAAACATTGATGAGGTCACCCCNGCTCCTGTTTACACCCATTGCCCCGTGTTCTACCACTGGACATCACTGAAAAGAACCCAGCTCCATCATCCTGACACTCACCCTTTACATAGTTGTAAACATTGATGAGGTCACCCCTCGGTCTCCTCTTCTCCAAGCTAAAGAGACCCAGCTCCCTCAGCCTCTCCTCATAAGGGAGATGTTCCACTCCCTTAATCATCTTTGTGGCTCTGCGTTGGACTCTTTCAAGCAATTCCCTGTCCCTCTTGAACTGAGGGGCCCAGAACTGGACACAATATTCCAGATGCATCCTCACCAAGGCAGAATAGAGGAGGAGGAGAACCCCTCTCAACCTACTAACCACACTCCTTCCAATGCACCCCAAGATGCCATTGGCCCTCTTGGCCACAAAGGCACATTGGTGGCTCATGGTCATCCTCCCATCCACCAGGACCCTTTCCCCTTCACTACTTTCCAGCAGGTCAACCCCCAACTTAAAACCAAAACACACTGAAACCAAAACACAGCACTGTACCTGCTGCTAGGAAGAAGAACCATTGCAGCTGAAAACAGGACAAGACCGTAGTTAATTAATCTGCAAAATACATCTATTGTTTGATGGTGGGTTTTGGTCTATGATGACAAGCAATAAATCTATTTTCCAGAAAACATTACTTCATCTGTCCTGGGTTCAGCAGTTGCAGTCAGTTTTTCTTCTCTTTAGTAGCTGGTGTTTTGACTTAACCTGGGAACAAGGCTGATAAGGCCGATGTTTTTGGTTGTTGCTGAGCAATGTTTGCCCTGACCAAGGACTTTGTGAGCCTCATGCTCTGCCGGGGAGGAGGGGAAGCCGGGAGGAAGGAGGGACAGGACTGTACTGACAGGACCAAACTGACCAAAGAGGTATTCCATACCATAGCACGTCATGCCCAGGATGTAACTGGGGGTGATCCGGAAGGCCTAGCTCTCTCGGGGTGGTTGGAAGAGGTGGTCGGTCAGCACTCGGTTGGTGGGGTGTCGTGAGTTATCTGTTGTGGTTGATGGGATGCTGTATTCTTTTCCTGTATCATTATTATTATTGGTGGTAGCAGCAGTGATTTGTATTATACCTTAGTTACTAAACTGTTCTTATCTCAACCTGTGGAAGTTGCATTCTTTTGATTCTCCCCCCATCTCTCTGGAAGCAGGGGAGGGCAAGAAGGGTGGTTGAGTGAGTGAATGAGCTGCATGGTTGGTTGGGTTTAAACCACGACAGTCTCTTATCCCACTGTGGAGACAGCAAGCAAACAGCAGTGTGGTGCTGAGATGCCTGCTGTGTATACCTCAACAGCATGCTTAGGGAATGGTGCAATAATCACTTGTTTATTCTTGGACATTTGTTTAAGAAACATATTTAGAAGGCTGAGAAGTAATTTTTATTAAAAAAAGCAAAACTTTTTTTGATTTTTTTTTTCAGGACTATTCTTTTAAATAAATAATCCATTATTTTTGATTGCTATTTTTCATTTGTCTCTCCCTGCCTTCTATTTCCTCCCCAATTTCCCACTTCTACACTTATTTTTCCTAACATTTGTTATGATGATGGTCATCATATCCACTGTTGTTAAGGACAAAATAAACAATTAGAAAGAAAACTGGAAAAGAAGGGGAAAGCTATGAGTGAAAACTGAAAAATTGTTTTAAAATTCTCCTAAAAATTTCCAGAATGAATAAATAAAAAGAGAACAATCATTTTCAAATTAGTAATAATTCTTTCGAAAAACTATAAAACAGGAAGCTGCTTTTTTTAATTTTCTGTTTGTTTCTTCAAACCACTTTTAGAGAAAAGGAAGTGCAACAAAACTAAAGATGAATAAGCTACTAGCTGATCCTCTGCCATCCAGTTAGAAATATGATCCAGCTACGCAATCAGCTGCTCACTGTCCATTGTGTAACTTTTTTAGACATATGGCTTAACTGTGCTTTTACCTGTCCATCTAAATAAAGAAGGTTGTGTGTCGCTTTCTTTTTGTATTTGGTGGCTAAGGTTCTCAATCATTAGATTCAACATAAACCTCTGCAAGTTTCACAATTTGGAATTTTGGGAAACTGTGACCTAAAAAGTGAGCTAAAAAATATTTGGGGCTAGAATTGTCTGAACTTAATTTTATATTAATTATATAGTTTTTAACTGAATCATAACCATAGCAAATTTATCTTGGGACATGGCTACAAACTTAATATAATAATTAAAATATATTTAGAAGATTCTTATAGGGCTTAATCCAGTGCAACACAGATATCTACAAATTACATAGCTGTCCGTGTGTATGTCTTTTTTAAGCTAGTCAGAATTGTTTATCAACAGCATCTTCCTGAGATGCCTGCATTCATTCTTTCTTCTGTGCTAATTTTCTTACTGTGAAACTATTTCCTTCAAAACATAGTCTTCAATTTTTCAACACATAGGATTGCTTTAGTCCCTATCATCTTCTCTGTACTACTCTTTCTGTTTGAATTAGTTTTTTCTGTACGGAGGTGGCCAGAATTGTGACCTATAATTTACGTAACACATAGTGAAAATTGCCTGATACATGTTGAGTTCATAATTGTTCTTTCACAGCCATATCAACTCCATTACTGCTAAGCATCAGGTCTTTGATCAATATAGCTACTTTTCAATTTTCTTTCTCTTGTTTTCATTTGGTGATGTATCAGCTTGATATCAAAAGCTGGCCTCTTTGTGAAAATGAAGTGTGGAGCAGGCTAACACCTACTTGTTTCTCACATGTATAAAACTGAGATTCAGTGAAGGTAGATTCTGGGATAAGAGAATTGATGCGATCCAGGTCCCACAATTTAAACATAATCTGAAATATAACACCTTGATCCAATGACTCACCTTTTATAATTGAGTAGTCATTACAGCAATCTGACTAGCAAGCTGTTTATGAAATTCCCTGCTTTTCAGACCCATAGCTCTTTATGTGCTCCTTAGTATTCCCTATATCCTTGCCACACCAATGCAGATAAAGTATTTGATGGAGAGAAGGAATAAAAAATAGGTCAAATTCTCATAGTAGAGTGTTCAATTTAGGTTTCTAAAGCTGAGACAAATGCTGTGTCTACTCATGTACTTGATAAAAGGTCATTGCCATAAATACCTCCTCTGGTGAGCTGGTTCTCTGAGAAAGTATTGCTATAGCTACTACTGAATACCAATTGCAAATACTCCATTTTTTTTTTTCAGATATATTTTATTTTCTGCCTAGAAATTCAGCCTGGAGTGTAAGAATTATTTTAACAGATCTTGTAGCTCAATAAAACTTGCTTGTGTCATGCTTCCAAAAATTTGAAACAATTTTGTATTTCACAACATACTATAGCAGTGCATCGAGTTAGCACATATACGAGGTCTGTACATATAAACTGAAATTACAAATCTAATGTGTACGGATCGATGAGAACATCTACTTGTGCGTACCATTTGCAAAAAGAGTGTGTTCATGCTACTGCCAAACTTTGTTAATGACTTATTAGTCATGTATGACATTAGTGACAGTAAGTATGACCAACAGTAGATGGGAGCCCTTACCTCCAAATCTGATACAGCCTAGCCAGCATGCAAGAAAACTAGTGCGGACCACTGGAAAGTAAAAAGCAGAGAGAAACATGTAATAACTGAGGTTGTTCCAGCCCAGTGATTACAGGAAACACAGTATTGCTCTTCAGGTTTAACATACCTGCTTTCCTGGGAACTTAGAGGATCTCCTTATCCCTGCTTCCTAACTCTAAATTAAATTCAGTATTCACATTACTTGCCTCACCTAAACTGTAGCAAGGAATCACCACATTGCCCCAGTAGGCTTTGATATAATGGACACTTTATGCTAAAAAGTTCTTTCACTGGTAATGTATATAATTATTTGTCAAACATAAAAGAGTATCTGTTTGGATAATTTACAAGGGTCTCATGTTAAGAAAGTGAAACAAGGAATAGTGTAGCTATATTTGCAAGTTCTCTAAATGACTAATATATTTCTTTCTCTTTTGAATGCAAAACATAAATTACCAAGTTTCATCAGCGTTTCATTATTCCAGATTGTCTTACAATATGAACTTTTTTTTATTTTTAATAGCGAAATATAACTATTGGAGAAAAAAAAATAAATCTTCTTGTTGGTTAATACTTTCCCTCTGTTACACTTTATGTTTCAGATGCAAATATCTCTCCATATTGCCATGGTGCTGAACAGTTATTTGAGAGGTAGGTTTTGTTAGAGGAAATGAATAGGTACCAGGTTCTAGATTACTAATCTCATTTATGTTTATTTGTAAGACTACAGTTCCTGATAATATGATTGTAGTTGAGGTTCCTTGAAGAACAGCAGTAATACAACTTTTGTTTACTAGCTATATATCAGATAATTTTGCTTTTATATGCTCTTAGAACAGACTGTGTCCTAGTTTTCAGTAAGTCTCAGATATTCCTTTGAGAATTATAGCTACTGTTTAATTTCTTCTCCTGTAGAATTGTTTACAAATCTTGAAGCCTTCCACAAAACTGTGAATAATATAACCCTCATTGTCTTTAACCTTGTCCTATTATTTATCCTGGGTCTGAATTATTTCAAAAATAAAATATTAAGACCTCTGTAATGAAGTGATGCTCTCTGTTGTTTTACATTATATATTCCTTTAGTTTGCCCTTTACATAATTATCAATGACCAAGCACAGTATAGAGCACTAGGAGGCAAGTCTCACCTTATGTAAGGAGTTTGTAAAATGTACTTTTTTAAGAAGGGTAAGTCTGAACAACAGAGTGCGGGCAGGTAATAATGCCAGAGATTTGACTTTCTAAAACAATTAAATAACCCTAAAGCAAATTCCATGGAAAAAAGATTATAGGAAGAAAGAATTAAAAACCAGTGTCAGGATGTCAGTACATGTGCATGCAAATACAATGATAGCTTTTGTATCTTTGAAAAGCATCTTTTTAACAGTTTTAGTCTTCTCAAAGGCGTATGAAAACTGATTACAAGGAGAACTTTACAGATATTATTGTTATAGATTATCTGTAAAATTAAATGCAATATATATTACCTGAAAAAATAAAAAAAAAATNTTCTCCTGGAAGGCATGCTAAGGCACATGAAAAACAACAAGGTGCTTGGTGGCAGCCAGCATGGCTTCACTAAGGGAAAATCCTGACTGACCAATTTGGTGGCCTTCTGTGATGGGGCTATGGAACTGATGGACAGGGGTAGAGCAGTTGATGTCATCTGCCTGAACTTGTGCAAAGCGTTCAACACTGTCCCACATGACATCCTTGTCTCTAAATTGGAGAGACATCAATTTGATAGGTGGAGCACTCGGTGGATAAAGAACTGGCTGGATGGCCGCACACAAAGAGTTGTGGTCAATGGCTCAGTGTCTGGCTGGAGGCCAGTGATGGGTGGTGTCCCTCAGGGATTGGTGTTGGGACCAGTCTTGTTTAACATCTTTGTTGCTGACATGGACAGTGGGATTGAGTGTGCCCTCAGCAAGTTTGGTGATGACACCAAGATGTGTAGTTGGGTGGATATGCTGGAGTGAAGGAATGCCATCCAAAGGGACCTTGACATGCTTATGAGGTGGGATGATGCCAGCCTCATGAAGTTTAACCATGCCAAGTGCAAGGTCCTACACCTGGGTCGCAGCAATCCAGCTACAGGCTGGGCAAAGAAGAGATTCAGAGCAGCCCTGTGCGGAAGGACTTGGGGGTGTTGGTAGATGAGGAAATGAACGTGAGCCGACTACAGTATGTGCTTGCAGCCCAGAAAGCCAAGTGTATCCTGGGCTGCATCCAAAGGAGCATGACCAGCAGGTCAAAGGAGGTGATCCTTCCCTTCTACTCTGCTCTCGTGGGAGCTCACCTGGAGTATTGTGTGCAGTTCTGGTGTCCTGTCCTGGGTTCAGCAGTTGCAGTCAGTTTTTCTTCTCTTTAGTAGCTGTGTTTTGACTTNAGTGTGGAGCAGGCTAACACCTACTTGTTTCTCACATGTATAAAACTGAGATTCAGTGAAGGTAGATTCTGGGATAAGAGAATTGATGCGATCCAGGTCCCACAATTTAAACATAATCTGAAATATAACACCTTGATCCAATGACTCACCTTTTATAATTGAGTAGTCATTACAGCAATCTGACTAGCAAGCTGTTTATGAAATTCCCTGCTTTTCAGACCCATAGCTCTTTATGTGCTCCTTAGTATTCCCTATATCCTTGCCACACCAATGCAGATAAAGTATTTGATGGAGAGAAGGAATAAAAAATAGGTCAAATTCTCATAGTAGAGTGTTCAATTTAGGTTTCTAAAGCTGAGACAAATGCTGTGTCTACTCATGTACTTGATAAAAGGTCATTGCCATAAATACCTCCTCTGGTGAGCTGGTTCTCTGAGAAAGTATTGCTATAGCTACTACTGAATACCAATTGCAAATACTCCATTTTTTTTTTTCAGATATATTTTATTTTCTGCCTAGAAATTCAGCCTGGAGTGTAAGAATTATTTTAACAGATCTTGTAGCTCAATAAAACTTGCTTGTGTCATGCTTCCAAAAATTTGAAACAATTTTGTATTTCACAACATACTATAGCAGTGCATCGAGTTAGCACATATACGAGGTCTGTACATATAAACTGAAATTACAAATCTAATGTGTACGGATCGATGAGAACATCTACTTGTGCGTACCATTTGCAAAAAGAGTGTGTTCATGCTACTGCCAAACTTTGTTAATGACTTATTAGTCATGTATGACATTAGTGACAGTAAGTATGACCAACAGTAGATGGGAGCCCTTACCTCCAAATCTGATACAGCCTAGCCAGCATGCAAGAAAACTAGTGCGGACCACTGGAAAGTAAAAAGCAGAGAGAAACATGTAATAACTGAGGTTGTTCCAGCCCAGTGATTACAGGAAACACAGTATTGCTCTTCAGGTTTAACATACCTGCTTTCCTGGGAACTTAGAGGATCTCCTTATCCCTGCTTCCTAACTCTAAATTAAATTCAGTATTCACATTACTTGCCTCACCTAAACTGTAGCAAGGAATCACCACATTGCCCCAGTAGGCTTTGATATAATGGACACTTTATGCTAAAAAGTTCTTTCACTGGTAATGTATATAATTATTTGTCAAACATAAAAGAGTATCTGTTTGGATAATTTACAAGGGTCTCATGTTAAGAAAGTGAAACAAGGAATAGTGTAGCTATATTTGCAAGTTCTCTAAATGACTAATATATTTCTTTCTCTTTTGAATGCAAAACATAAATTACCAAGTTTCATCAGCGTTTCATTATTCCAGATTGTCTTACAATATGAACTTTTTTTTATTTTTAATAGCGAAATATAACTATTGGAGAAAAAAAAATAAATCTTCTTGTTGGTTAATACTTTCCCTCTGTTACACTTTATGTTTCAGATGCAAATATCTCTCCATATTGCCATGGTGCTGAACAGTTATTTGAGAGGTAGGTTTTGTTAGAGGAAATGAATAGGTACCAGGTTCTAGATTACTAATCTCATTTATGTTTATTTGTAAGACTACAGTTCCTGATAATATGATTGTAGTTGAGGTTCCTTGAAGAACAGCAGTAATACAACTTTTGTTTACTAGCTATATATCAGATAATTTTGCTTTTATATGCTCTTAGAACAGACTGTGTCCTAGTTTTCAGTAAGTCTCAGATATTCCTTTGAGAATTATAGCTACTGTTTAATTTCTTCTCCTGTAGAATTGTTTACAAATCTTGAAGCCTTCCACAAAACTGTGAATAATATAACCCTCATTGTCTTTAACCTTGTCCTATTATTTATCCTGGGTCTGAATTATTTCAAAAATAAAATATTAAGACCTCTGTAATGAAGTGATGCTCTCTGTTGTTTTACATTATATATTCCTTTAGTTTGCCCTTTACATAATTATCAATGACCAAGCACAGTATAGAGCACTAGGAGGCAAGTCTCACCTTATGTAAGGAGTTTGTAAAATGTACTTTTTTAAGAAGGGTAAGTCTGAACAACAGAGTGCGGGCAGGTAATAATGCCAGAGATTTGACTTTCTAAAACAATTAAATAACCCTAAAGCAAATTCCATGGAAAAAAGATTATAGGAAGAAAGAATTAAAAACCAGTGTCAGGATGTCAGTACATGTGCATGCAAATACAATGATAGCTTTTGTATCTTTGAAAAGCATCTTTTTAACAGTTTTAGTCTTCTCAAAGGCGTATGAAAACTGATTACAAGGAGAACTTTACAGATATTATTGTTATAGATTATCTGTAAAATTAAATGCAATATATATTACCTGAAAAAATAAAAAAAAAAAATGTGATTTAGAAGCAAAAATAATCCAGTTTCAAATGGATGGGAGAGACACTGTGAAAGTCCTAAGACCACAGAAAATGTTATGCTGACATTCAGAGAAACCTGTACAAGTATGGAAGACACATCAACAAAAAAAAAAAAGAGTCTTTAAAAACCATCTACCATTGAGAAACTGAAGCTTCTTATTTACTAATGCACTGAAAGATAACAGGAACTAAATGGAATACCCCTTCACTGGGACAAAATCAAAAGTACTCCAACAGTTGATGATAATACCTGTGTACAAAGACACTTTAATTTTTATTTTCCCTCATATCTCCCTGATCTCCTTTCTCAATAAAACCCACCAACCCAACCCAACAAACAAAAGCAAAAATCCAATTCAAAACACACAAACAAACTAAAAGCACAAGAGAAAAGAAATAATTTGTTAAAGATGGGCATGCAAGTTTTGACTTTAGGACTTTGGGAGGTATTCAAAAGTCTTTCAGTTTGAAACTTGACCAGAAGACGAGCCATTACTTGTGATATCTCAATGACTGAATGATTTGAGGACTTGGCCTTCTTTCCTGCAATTCTCTGAGCTAGGGATAAAAAGAGGCTTACAAAAGGTGGAAGCAAAGACAAGCACTCTAGGATGAACAAAGGAATGTTTTCGGGAAGCTAGGGAGCAGGTTACAAAAACTAAGGCCGAGTTAGAATTAAACTTGGCAACTGATCTTAAGGATAACAGGAAGGGATTCTATAGGTACATAAGGAATAAAAGACAGACTAGGGACAGCGCAGGACCCCTCCGGAAGCTATCGGGTGAACTGGCTACCCTGGATGTGGAGAAGGCTGAGATTCTCAATTACTTCTTTGTGTCAGTCTTCACTGACAAATGTTATGACCACACCACCCAAGTCTTGGAAGGCAGACATAGGGACTATGAGAATGAAGACCTTGGGCCCACTGTAGGACAGGATCTGGTTCGAGATCATCTCAAAAACCTGAATGTGTACAAGTCCATGGGACCTGATGAAATCCATCTGTGGATCCTGAAGGAGCTGGCGAGTGAAGTTACTAAGCCACTGGCCATCATATTTGAAAAATCATGGCCGTCAGGTGAAGTTCCTGATGACTGGAAAAAGGGAAATATAACCCCCATTTTCAAGAAGGGGAA
>NDXB01021487.1:0-17156 GCA_002631895.1 Agapornis roseicollis | reverse complement strand
ACAAAAAAAATAAAAAAAAAAAAAAAACAAAACAAAACAAACCAAACCAACAAAGGGGAGAATGGAATCACAAACATGAAAGTACTAATTTACAAAGGATATGGATGGGTTGCCCAGGGAAGTTGTGAATGACCCATCCCTGGTGGTGTTCAAGGCCAGGTTGGACAGAAGCTTGACAGAGCGAGGTGACATGGTTTAGTGTGAGGTGTCCCTGCCAATGGCAGGGGGGGTTGGAACTGGATGATCTTAAGATCCTTTCCAACACTAACTATTCTATGATTCTATGATATTATGGTATCTGCTTTAGGTAAAATATGGTCTGTGATGATACATCTGCTGACAATTGTCCGAGGAAGGAAGGTATTAATCTTCAACTACACAGATTTAATCAGAATAATAAGTATCAAGGTCTGTAAAGAGAAGGATATGAGAATGAGGTCTGTAAAATATATAACTTATACTTGCGTCTTAACACATGAAAGGAAAGGCAGACAACTGGACTTCAGGGGCATTATGCAGTGCAAAGAGATTATGGCCTAATTGTTGACATTTTGTACATATGAATGATTTTTATGATACATTTTTAAACTCTGTTGTAGGAGTGTCAATAATTATCTGATCTGTAAACGTTATACACTGAAGAAGAATCTCGATATAATCCTCTGATAATTATTTTCAGTTATACTTTGCCAGATACGTGCCCAGCATTTTAAAGACAATTAGGTCCCTCTATATCGGCAGGGAGCATATCCTATCATCAGACCTGCATCTGGCTACATTATTGGGCTAGGCAAGTCCTGTTTCTGTGGCCAAACTAAAATAAAATATTTCAGTCAGTCAAAGAATCTTCTCTTTTATCTCAAAAAGGTTTTTTGCTTTCCTTTCTTTCTGTTCATTCCCCAGCTTCGGTTTTCCAAGATGTCAAGAACAGAGTAAAATTCACTCAAAATAGTTCAGACTGGATGATAATTGGTATATATATCAGGCTGACAACTTGACTGCTTCTAGGATGTGATGTCATGTGTGATGCTGCATTCCATTGAATCACTTAAACATCCAGATAACCTAGGAGGATTCCTAACTTAGTAATACATGGTGCAGTATACATGCTTTCCATCTGTGTTTGTGTGTGTATAGTCCCTATATTAATTACCTTCTGTTTTCACTTTCCTATACTCTGAAGTTGAATAGGATATAATGAGAAAGGTAGATATAGTCACAGTTATTCTCTGTTGTTAATGCTCTGCATTAAAGGTCTTATCAGAACTGAATTGCAGTTGTAAAAGGTTCAATGCAAAAATGCCACGTAAAATGTTGGTTCTTATAAAAAATAAAATAAACCTTTGGAGCAGTGAAACAAAACTTTGGAGCAATAAAACAAACCTTTGGAGCTGAGGACATGGAAGACAAAATAATGCTAAATATCTGATTTTTTCCCCTCTGTTTTCAACTATATTTGTCACTGTAAAGGCTTAAAAGCAAAAAGAAAACAAAGTAATACATTTAAGCAGTATACAAATGCTCAGTGTTGATAGGAAGACCTTTTTGTACAAATTTTGCCAAAAGTTTCACCTTAAATCCATACACAGCAATTGGAAACAGGTCAATACCGAGCATCTTGTTTGATTAAAGAATTCAAACCTGTTTCCAAGGTAACCAATCTCATACTCTATAATATAATCTCTGCCATGCTTACTCCCGGTTTACAAAGCTGAGTGCTTTTTTCATTTCCTGAGATATAGTTTGTACTTTTACACACAAATGTACATACACACCACATGCTGCTTTCTCACCACAGTGATGAAGGAGACGACAAAGGTAAATAGGAGGTGGTTAATATTTAAACTGTTAATGTAGGGGTCTCAGTAGCATCTTTCTTAGAGGTATTGTAAGCAGCACTTGAACAAATAGCTCTTACAGGAAAGGCAGATTAATTTTGGATGAATTCCTGGGTACTTGGACATCATGTCATGGCAGTCTTCTTTGTTCTCTGCTCTCTACACAACCTAGGAAGGATCCTGTATTTTATAGAGATTAATGAGAATGTGTCAACAGAGGCAAGCATTATCCAATTATACCATTCAATGCATAAAATGCCATCTTATCTGTTGCATTATGTGGTTGCTCCACACCTGATAATAGCATGTAAAAGCAGAACACTTACTTTAGAGAGTTCTCTGCACATTCCACACAACTTTACACACATTAAAATATTTTCTGCAAAAAGTATGAAAGATAATTCTTTTTCTTTTTTTTTTTTTTAATTAGTGTTTCTATTGGGACAGTAAGCCTTTGGGAACACAGGAACAGAAAATGTATGAGAGGAGAGCACAAAAGAGTACAGAGTGAAAGGAGACAATGAAAAAAAGCCTTGCAAAATACCTTTTTTATCTGGAAAAAAACAGGTACACTGTGAATGTTGCCAGTATGTTACAGAAAGCATATCCAATTAGAATTTGTTTTAGTTTATTTAAATATTGATGACACAGGCAATTCAGGATTTCCTAAATGGGTCTCAGAGTAAAATAAAATTAAGCAATTGCTGCAACATGGAAACAGCTTATATAATAGGAGATATATCAATCTATGCATCACTTTTAACAGAGGACTTAGTAATGATGTAAACCATGATCTATATAATAATCCAATACTAGTGCTCTAGATATACTAATCTATTAATTATTTAATTCACTGGCATTAATAAAAGAATATCTTACTGCCTTGAGCAAGTAATAATATAATTCCCTGCAGTTTGATGCACATTTGCAGTTTAGCTTTTGAAAATCTAATTTATTACCTGGAGCCCATTTGTATCACGTTATAGAAGATACTGCGTGTGACAGACAGCATCTCAAATAAAAGAAACAGGTGAGTCACTAAGTAAATTTCTGACAAAGCCTCCATATATATGTGAATACAGTCTTCAGATAGCCATGCCTTACATTTAATTTGTAACACCACCAATCAACTTAAACTCCAGTAAAGGTAACTTTCTATCTGTAATGGAAGTTCTGCAAAGTCTTAGGACAGGGTGCACAGTTCAAAGAGAAGCAGAGAAATGGGTTCATGTTTCTGCTATGAAAGTTGTGTACTGTAACAAACTTTTCTGGTAACTTTCTTACAACTATCACCATAACATACATTACAGGTTGTTTCTGCCTACTTCATCAGGAAAGCAAAATGCATCCTTTGTACATGGGCATATTTATTTTTAAAGTACTTATTTTAAAATATACCTTATTGATATATCTGTATCCTATTTAGGTCTTATTTAATTTAGCTCACAAGAGAAAACCTATTAATTGTATTACTTTAAAAAACACTTATCTTAATCATACAGAATTTGTATAGAACCAATGCCAACCTCATGCAATTAAACAGTGCAAAGTGCAAAGTCCTACACCTGGGTTGGAGCAATCTGAGGCACAGCTACAGGTTGGGCAGAGAAGAGATTCAGAGCAGCCCTGCAGAGAAGGACTTGGGGGTGTGGTTGGGGAGAAACTTAACATGAGCCAACTTCAGTGTGAGCTCACAGCCCAGAAAGCCAACCGTATCCTGGGCTGCATCAAAAGGAGCGTGACCAGCAGGTCCAAGGAGGTGATCCTGCCCCTCTGCTCTTGTGAGACCTCACCTGGAGTATTGTGAGCAGTTCTGGTGTCCTCAATATAAAAAGGACATGGAAGTGTTGGAACAAGTCCAGAGGAGGGTCATGAGAATGATCAGGGGACTGGAGCATCTCCCATATAAAGACAGACTGAGAAAGTTGGGACTGTTCAGCCTGGAGAAGAGAAGGCTGTGTGGAGACCTCCTAGCAGCCTTCCAGTATCTGAAGGGGGCCTATTGGGATGCTGGGGAGGGACTTTTCGTTAGAGACTGTAGTGACAGGACAAGGGGTAATGGGTTAAAACTTAAACAGGGAAAGTTTAGATTGGATATAAGGAAGAAGATTTTTACTGTGATGGCGGAGAGGCACTGGAATGGTTTGCCCAAGGAAGTTGTGAATGCTCCATCCCTGGAGTCATTTAAGGCCAGTTTGGACAGAGCCTTGGATGAGATGGTTTAGTGTGAGGTATCCCTGCCCATGGCAGAGGGGTTTGAATTTGGTGATCTTAAGGTCCTTTCCAACCCTAACTATTTTATCTTTGTATGATTCTGTGTTCAGGAAATTCATACTCTGAGGGAGTTTTGGAGCTTGTCAGTGAATGTTTGTCTTGGTAATTGCTTAGATTACTTCTGGATTGTTTTTACTTTGATACCTTGTTACATTTCTAGTCCAAAATTAATTTTCTCTGTCTGTTCATATCTAGCATCTTCAAACTCTTGAAAGTCTCTTTATATAATTATTGCATACTAATCAATGTTCATTTGTCTTTGACCTTCAGACCTGTGTAAACATAGACGATTAAGCAATACACTCAGTTAGTTATAATACAATCAATCTATTCTAATTTAAATGATTGGTCTAAGACAGTCACCAATGCTCTATTTATAATCAGAGAAGAGAAATAACAACCCAGGAGTGGAATTTCATCTACCAATCTTTCACAAGTCATTATACAGTGAATCAACAGCTGTCTGACAGGTCTTGTGACTTTGCTTTGATTATGGCAGGAGCCATTAGAGTGGATGCCTAGGTTTTCAGAGGCTGAAGTTACTAATGCCAAATCCTAACCTTGCTGTATTTTGTTTTGGACTTTGGAACAGGATTGCTGACTATTCCATGAAGAAGTAATGTAAAAATACTGTGGAATGTTCACAATCAGCATGTCAAGACATGGGATTTAACTAGCTAGCTAAACAAGTATTCACTTAGTAGCTATTCACGAATATAGATATTTTGTGTGGATTTGGGGCACAGAGATGTTTCATCCACTTTAACATATCATTTCATTCTTGGAAAGTGGACCATTATATCAAATATCTTGGTTTTATCTTTTGTCACAATGTTATTGTAGACGGGCTTTGACAGTTTAGGAGATTCAGAGACTCATCATTTTTTCAAATGTGGTGCTGTAATGTGTATAAAGGAATTTTCTCTGAAATCGTGTACATAGCACATCTGCAAAGCACAAACGCTGTTTTATGCCTGGGTGACTCTAACAAGAAGTGCAGCAAACTGATATGCCATAGAAATGGATATTCAGAACCATAGTAAACCAAGCTTGTCAGCTACATCACTAAATATGATGCAGCATGCAATCAAAATGCTCCCTGCAAATGGAACTCTGGGAATCCCAGAATAGTGTCTGGTTCATAGCCCTGTTCTAGGTATCCCCCACACATCACTATCAGTGCTTACAGCTCCTCATGGGCTATCCAACTTGTCTCCAGCTGAGGTTAATAATTTATTTTTCTTTGTATCTGTTTTCTTAAGTATTAGAATACTGTTATTATGTTACTTCTAACATCCTTTCTAAATTAAATTTATAATCCTTTAATATTTGTTCATAAGTTTCTAAACACTGATCTGTCTTGTTTCTGTCCTCAATAAGCCTCCTACATTATCTTAAAATGTAGCCTGCAAAACAGAGCAGAAGTCCTGCAGTAGAATGAATAATCTTTGTTCTTTATAACACCTCTTAACTCTGCCAAGATTTAGATTTGTCTTCTCACTGTGTTACACATACTCAGTTTTCAGTTGCTGCACACCCAGACTCCTTTTCTTTGGAAACTCCATTTAGTGAGTTATTTCAAAGCTCATATTTATGCATTTGATCTTTTCTTCCAGAAGGTAGCACTTTGCACTTGTCTGTATTAAATTTAATCTTATTGATTCCAGATTGCTCCGTCAGTCTATCAAGACCATTTAGAATTCTAATCCCATTGTAAAAAGCACTTGTACATGCTTCCCTCCAGCTTGGTGTCTTCAGATTTGATTGGTATCTTCAGATATGATCAGTCTCTTCCTTATTCTGTCATCCAGGTCATTAATACAGCAGCAGATAGAAGTGCATAGACAGCCCATGTTCAGGGTGCCTTTCTAGCTTGACAGTGAATCGTTCATAACTAATCTGAGGGCAGATTTTAATTTTGTTCGATTTCTCTTTTGCACATTTCCTTTGCTGCTGTATAGAAAATTCCTTTTACATGTTAACCTTACTAAAATCAAGAGGAATCTCATTGATTTTCTTCTCTATACCTGCCAGGTTAGTTAGCCTATCAATGAAGGCAACCAAATTGGTCTGACGTTCAAAGTTACTGACTTTGCAATGCCAGTAACCCATCTATGGTGGCTACATCTTATGAGCTTGATGTACCTAAGGAGCCAGGAAACTATTCTGGTTTTAAGTATTTCCAGGCATTACGTGAGCTTATCAGTTTACAATTACTTGGCTCCTGCTTTTTTAATGTATTTTAAGCTTTTGAGTTTAATTTAATTTTAATTTCTTGGGACCTACTCCACAAGTTCTCAAAGATAATCAGTAATAGACTACTTAATTTTCTTAATACTGTAGGAAGCATCAGGCTCTGCTGGCTTACATACATCTAAATTGCCTGAAAATTCATAGAATCATAGAATTAACTATGTTGGAAGAGACCTTTAAGATCATCAAATCTAACCATAACCCCAGGACTGCCATCAGCAGTAAGACATCTTCTTCACATATAAATATGAATGGGTTAAATGCGTGTAGTGAAACTGAATTTTGACTGAGACTAGACAAAATGTTCCCTAATTCTTCACATAATTAGTAGAATCACTGGTAGTGTTAAAACTGAAAAATAGGGTGGCCTGAGTAAATTTTTTATTTTTATACAAAAATAAAACCCCAAAACATTTTGAACATTCAGGAGGAGTGGAACAAGTGTTATTATAAGTGTTATGGTCTAAAGACAAAAGAAGAGAGTCATCAATATGCAAAGGCATTAATTTTATTTAAGCCACTCGGTGTGCTTGAAAATGTCAGGGAGGGCTTTGAATTGCCTCAGACCACTCTAAATTTAAGCCACAGTAGGGAAGGGTACAAACAGATATGTTTACAATGCACAATATTGTTACAATTATTTATAAAGGAAAAGATTGGCAAGCTGCAAAAAAGAACAACCCATACTTTGTCAACTTACACAGTCATTAAATCAGAAGGATCTTCTCCCACTACATAATTTATTTGCTGTAAACTATCCAAAAGTATTCTGTCACTGAACAAATCCCTGCAGGATAGATTTTGTTGCATTTCTCTGATGCCACAGCTATCTATGTGAGACAGATGAAGAAGGCACTGACTAACTTCATTCCCTCTAGTTCTTTCATAGTGGTAAGTTGTTCAAGCTCTCCTTCCTGACATCTTCAGAAAGCATCAGGTTCTGCTGAGTATGGATTCAAAGATTTTTAATCAGCCTGTTCCACTAATCTACAATTATTTGGAAATTTGTCCCTTCAGTGCTTTCTATTTTTGTAAGAACTACTTGTCTATGAGAGGGTTAAAAACATAGCTATTATCTGTACTTATCAGAAGGCCTTGATTTAGTTAGTTCTGTACCCAAGAAGACATTTCCACTTTTTTTGATTTAATGGAAGAAATTAGAAGGATAGAATTAATTTCATGTAAAAGACTGAGATCTGGAAAAAAAAAAATTAAATACTCTTTTTTGAGTCCTACGATTTTGTGTTATGTGCTTTTTCTCAGATAAAATTACTGTTGTTTGGCTTCCATCTGCTACATTTTAAATAAAAATGCCTTTTTTTTTTTTCCCATCAGTTACAACAGAATAGATGAAGACTTTCATTTTCCATGTTCACGTGCCCTAAACATCATAACTCTATCTTGCATCTAAGACACCTGAAACGCCAGGACAGGCATCTGTAGTCTGTTCAGTTACTCAGTCCACTATAGGGCAACTGAGTAATTGTTAATACTTTTTTGAATATTTAAAAAATAGGAACAGTTTTTCAGACACTTCTGTCAGTGAAACTAATATATTCACTTGTCTGAACCAAAAATAAATACAAATGAAGCCATCATTTGCTTTAGGTGAACTGGCAGTTCAAGAAATAAAAGCTGTGATTTCCATATCATACAGTACACTTTTACTCAAATCTTGTTTATATCTCAAGGCTGGTATTATTTATACCTTTCTATGCCAGAGTGACTGGAACTGAATATCTTGTTCCAAGCAAGCTTCTGCAAACAATTTATGTATTGGAGTTACTGGGTTTTTATAATGAAGGTCAGGTGAATGATAAATGGAAAAGCAAGAAAAAATTCCTGTTTTGGAAAAAGCTAGTTAAAATTGTGAAATCTTCTACTTTCTGTAGATATATTACTTACAATATTTTGGGAGAAAAGAAAATAAGTTATGATAAGCTGGGATCATGACATGTTGATTTGTAAGGCTGATATATACCTGACAAGACGGCAGCATCTGCCCTGTCCTTGTTACTTCAGGCTTACTTTACAGTCAGTGCAGAGAACTGGGCACTTTTGTTTCATAATTTGTCTCATCCTAAACCAGACATCTAAAACAGGTTGTGTGATTTGTGCTTTAGAAGTGTCTTTCTTTCCAGTGAGAGAGAGGGAATCAGCAGTGACTGATGCATAGTCATGAACACTTACACTGTCAATGTGTCAGGTTAGGTGAGGTGGACCCCCTTCCATATATTTAAAGACAGAAAACAGAGAAGCAGCTTAAAAAAACAGACAGAAAATAATAATAATAAAAAAAATATGCTTCTCCAGGAAAATGCAAGTTCTTTGTGGAGGGATTTCTTTGAGGAATAGGCTGGGTTTATGAGGTTTGAGAACTGTGAGAAGAATTACTGTTTCCTAAGTAATTTCTGTTGTGATCTTATCACTCTATTTTGTATGTAAGAAAACTGCATAAAAGGTGTATGTGATACTCTACTACAAAAATAAAAACATAAATAAACCAACAACAAACTCCAAAAGAAGGCAGCCTATAAAACCATACACTTGGTGTTTTCCTCTGTCATTTTATGCATGCAGCCAGCATTTTGTATGGTTATTCAACTGTTGCAGTATATTGAGCACCAGTTTTCATTAAGCAGATTGCAGTGACACTTGAGGTTTTTCCTAAGTGATTCTAGTTAATTTAGACTTCATTAGAGAAGATGAGTAGTACAGATTATCCCTTCTAATGTGCATGTTTTAAATTTATGTACACTAAATTTTAGCAGCAAGGACTGTCCATTTAGATTCCTTTACTCCTGCAGATATTTTTCAGTCATCTTCCACCCAATAGTCTAATATGGATTTTCCTTGTTTTCTCATTTTACTTGTTTTTTCAGAATGTTATTTTTACTGTTTCACAAAATGCGAGGTATTGCTGCTCTTTTTTCACCAAGTTAGATGTTGGTCTTCTTTTTTTCTTTGTCTTGTGTCTCTTAGCTAGCTTCTATCCTATGATTATAGTGCTTGTACTATACTGAACTGCTTTATTTACTACACAAACAGCTGCAATAGCCAGAAACATTAGTTTCCTACCTCAGCTATCTGTAACTGCTCTTCCTCCATATTATTGCTGCTAAACACAACTCAGCAGAACAAAACTCTTACCTGCACTTCAACAATCATACAGCTCAGTCACAGTTCATCGTCAAACAAGCTTGTATATACTGTTGATATAACTACATTATATTTAGCCTTTTATGTGAAAACTCCAGCTGGAACAGCAAAGACATGACTGGAATTTCCTGTGTCCAAATCCTTAAGCTTCTTTAAAAGCTTTCAAACTTCTTAATGGTTCAGATAAACTATTTGGTCAACCATCTGGTTCATAACTAAGAGGAAAACAAATACTAAACTTTATAGAAAACATTTATGAACTTGTATGAATATTTGAACTGGGTACAATCTTTTCTTCATAATTTTTGTGCAAAAGAGATGCCAGTCTCTTTGACCTTGCAGAATTACACATAAAATCCTTGAAACTGAAGTAAATGTCAAGAGTTCATATTGGTTATATCTTATTATCAAAGCCTCAAATGCTTTGAATTGGAGGTGTGGTGGGTGTGGTGTATTTCATGATTCCTGTAAAGGGCCCTGCATCATTCTGTCATTATCACTATAATTAGGAGCAAATTTTAAGCATAGATGCATTGCTCTTTTAGTATCATTCTTGTTTTTTCCTTATGGCAAACATTTAGCTGATATTCAGTCTTTAGCACAGCTGTTTCTGTCTGATGGAGAAATTTGTTATATTATTTAGGTATAATATCTTTTTCATTTACAAATACATGTGCAATGTCCTGCTTCCCTGAACACAGTAGAAGTAAACAGGAGCCAGAGTTCTTCATATGTGTCAGCCCATAAAATTCTCATGTCTTCCTCCTGCATCCAGGTCTGGTTTTGGTTTGCTCACTTGGCTCTATTTTGGCCCCAAAAGTGAGACAGCTACAAACTAATATTTTATTGTAATCCCATGTGCTTTTCTGTAACCTGCTGACTTACTCCTTAGGCTTTTCCTTCAGCATTTGCAGCTCTCTTTGTTATTGTCAAGTCTATACTGTTGATCAGTATACCTGAATTAAAAGAAAAAAATAAAAATTCTGGGTCAAAAGAAGTGAAAGTAAAGCTTGAGCAGAAGCATAAGACATTAAGATATAAGACAGCATGAAGACACACAGGATAACACTGAAACAGTGAGAATTACCATAATAATTTCATTCATAGCATCCCAGCTGGCTATTCATTAAACACAGACATCATTGTACAGGTTGTTTTTCAGCAGAGATTTAAAGGGAGATAACATCATGTTGCTTTTTACAAAGGACAGCTTTGGAGACTATGTGAAGGCTACTGTTAAGATAATGAAGATAATGAAACATGACTGGAGTTATCAGTAAGGCTGAGGTGATAGCATCATAAAATAGGGAGGACAGAAGGGGGTTTGGACAGAAGTATTCCACCCAGAAGGTGGAATTTGAAATATGGGATTTCAGAATAAAGAATGGCAGCTTTCCTCAATTTGTTTTCTTTGGTACTGAAAGAATGAGCCAGATCATGTCAAGATCACCACAAGGTCATAGAATCATAGAATCATAAGATAGTTAGGGTTGGAAGGGACCTTAACATCATCTAGTTCCAACCCCCTGCCATAGGCAGGGACAACTCACCCTAGACAATGTCACCCAAGGTGAAAGATGTGGATGTGTGACATCCAAATATCACACAATGTACTGGAGGCCATTAGGATACTGAAAATGGGAGACTTTTTGTTCTTCTCATGGCTTGTGGGCAAGCTTAGAAAAAGGAACGGTTTAGTGTTTGCATCCATTTAGTGTATTTGTGAAGGTCAAGCTGAACATAGTTCTAACCATTCTGTGGCTATTACAATTGACAGTACAAAAATAGACTTGTAAAATCCATATTGGAGCACTTGAACAACTAAGCTTGTTTAATAGAACTTAACACCTGAATTCAAAGTGCAGGGTAGTGTGACTCCAAATTTTAGATGTCCTTTCTCTAAATATTGTTGTCATCAACTCTTGTTAACAGAACAAAATACATTGCAGAAAAAAACAAACCAAAATCTGCTAGGATGCTGCTGTTAGTATCTGTCAGTGATTTATATATCAATACTTCATATTACAAGTAAAATACTTCTCTTGCCCTCAGTCTGCAAATTAAATTGTGATGTGCAGCTTTTCTTTGACCACTCTGAGAGTGTTAGACCTACTGCTCTTCACAGTGGGTTCTCAGGACCATCTGTGCCACTGTACTCCCTGCTATGGATTTACAGTCAACAGTAAGACCGTGTGTTAGAATCGGGGCTAGAGGTGTTCTGCTGCTTGGAGTCATACACTTTAAAAGGGCAGGCAACACTGAGAGCTTTACCATGAATTTCTTAGCTAAAAACACACACAGAAGGAATGAGCATGCTGCATGTGTCAGGTATAATTTTGGCTAAACTGCTTGCACCATCTTTCAGGGGTCAGGATAGGGGGGCATTGTCCTCAGTTTCTTTCTACAGTGGTATAAAGTCAGGGAGTCACAGGATGGTTTGGGTCAGAAAGGACCTTAAGATCATCCTGTTACAACCTCCCTGCCATGGGCAGGGACACCTCACACTAAACCATGTCACCAAAAGCTCTGTCCAGCCTGGCCTTGAATACAACCAGGGATGGAGCATTCACAATGTCCCTGGGCAACCCATTCCAGTGCCTCACCACCATCACAGAAAAGAATTTCTTCTTTATATCCAATCTAAACTTCCCCTGCATAAGTTTTACTCCATTACCGCTTGTCCTATCACTACAATGCCTAAGAAACAGTCCCTCCCCAGCATCCCAATAGGCCCTGTTTGGACACTGGAAGGCTGCTATGAGGTCTCCACGCAGCCTTCTCTTCCCCAGGCTGAACAGCCCCACCTTTCTCAGCCAGTCTTCATATAGGAGGTGCTCCAGTCCCCTGATCATCCTTGTGGCCTCCTTTGGACTTGTTCCAACAGTTCCATGTCCTTTTTATATTGAGGACACCAGAACTGCACACAGTACTCCAGGTGAGGTCTCACGAGAGCAGAATCACCTCTTTCAACCTTCTGGTCATGCTTCTTTTCATGCAGATGAGGATACGTTTGGTCTCTGGTATGGTTTCTGATCCGAGAGTGCACACTGAAGCTGGCTTGTGTTAAGCTTCCCATTGATCAATGCCACACATCCTCCTCCTCAGGGCTGATATCAATCTAGTCTCTGCCCAGACTGTATTTGTGCTTGGGATTGCCCCAACCCAGGTGTAGGACCTTGCACTTTGCTTTGTTGTGTTTCATGCGTGTCCAGGTCTGCCTGGATGGCATCTGTTGCCTACAGTGTATCAACCAAACCACACAACTTGGTGTCATTGGCAAATTCGCTGAAAGAACACTCAACCTCACTTTCCATGTCAGTGACAAAGATGTTGAACAGGATCAGTCCCAACACCAGCCACTGGGGGACACCATTTGTTACCATTCTCCGGTTGGACATTGAGATTTTGACTACAACTCTCTGCATGTGGCCATCCAGCCAGTTCCTTATCCATTGAATTGTCCATCCATCAACTCCATTCTCTCCAGTTTAGAGACAAAGATGTTGTGCAGGACAGTGACAAAGGCCTTGTAGAAGTGCAAGTAGACAAGGTCAGTTGCTCTACCCCTGTCCATCAGTTCCGCAGCCCCATCACAGAAGGCCACCAAATTGGTCAGGCAGGATTTCCTCTTAGTGAAGCCAGGCTGGCTGTCACCAAGCACCTCGTTGTTTTTCATGTGCCTTAGCATGGTTCCTAGGAAAATCTGCTCTATGATCCTGCCAGGCACAGAGGTAAGACTGACTGGTCTGTAGTTCCCTGGTTATTGTGGATGATCTCTCCCTTCCCCCATTCATTAACATTTATACCTGCATGAAAAAGTATTATGTATTTTTCTTAAAGCCCTGAACAAAGGTGAGGGATAGAGGCATATAAAAAAGTCAATTTTGTATTATTGCATTACCTACTGTTTCTCTGCATGAGGGTTTTGTAACATAAGTCATTTATTTGATTGCTATGTATGCTTAAAGTGGTTGGCCAGAAAGCTTTGAACTTCACTGAAGTACAAAAAGCAAGCTGTTCATTTAATCAGCACATTTAATTCATCCTGCTTTGCATGCTGTGCTGCACTGTCTTCTTTCCATATAAGGATCCTGTGGTATCTTCCTGCAGCACCCCTGTCTCTCTTCTGAAAGCAGCCAAAGATGGCTTTGTGCATATTGCTTGTGTATGGTATAGGCCCAACTCCTTTTTGGTGTGCAATGTAGCAGCTTACTCCTTCTCATATATCTCTTCTCTTCAGGTGAGTTGTTTATATTCAAGTTGTTTTGTTGTTTGGTTTGGTTTCTTTTTTTACACACTGTCTGAGAGCATGTTCTTAATTTATCTTGCTTTTGTATATTTTTTGCTCTGTGTGACTAAGTAGGAAGTGAATCAACAAACTGAATTTTGGTTATGTTAAGGATTTACATCATTTATAGGGGTCTTCTGCCTTTAGACATTTATTTTTGTTTAATATTGATTATTCCTTAGATTTCTGTTTAAGCAGCCATTGTTTAGAATCCAATGAGGGTTTTCTAATGCTATGCAAAAATTTTAGAAAAACCTTCAAGGCAAAATTGAAGATAAGGATGAAAAATTTTCTAATTTAGCAAATATATTATATTAACAAAAATACAGCCTATTTGTCCTGAGCTTTAGTAAGACTGGGAGTATTTGCTTTTTCTTCAGACTCGCTCACTCACACACAATATATAAATACATAGCATGCAATTTACAACAAATTAATAGGACCTTTTATGTCACCTTCGGTGTTCTCTTTTTATCTGATTTACGTTATTATTCTGAACTGTTTAAGGACAGTGTGGCAATTCAGCCTTCTGAGATTATCTGCCACAAACATTAGAAAAGATACTTGATTATCCCTTAGCATCTGTTCATGCATACCCCATTTTACTTAACTGGTTTTAGATAACTCATAATTTTTATTCAGTCACATCCTTTCTTGTATTCTAAGTCTTTCCCCTGCCAGATGTCCAGAGCTAAAAAATTACAAATGGGAAAAGATAATATAGATTTAAACCTTGTCTAAATTCTCTACTTCTGTGTGAAAGACTGAAGCTACCAATGGTCACTTGGTTGTCATGGGATTGCCATGTGAAGCACTAGGTCCATGCAACTAGCTCTGTTTCTTTGGAAACTCTCTGCATGTTCCCTAGGGGCTCTATGGCCCTCAAGAAAAATAGAGCAGTGCAGTCACATTGCAGTTCATTCTGCTTGCCCTCCCAAACCTCCCACCATTGTCCTGTAAGTTGGCTTTGGATTGCATGCATTCCTTTTTATGGACTATGAGAGGTAGTCTTATGTTCTTGGAACATAAGTCCTAATAAGACTGAACCACCTGCTTGAAACGTCTTCTTCTTTTTCTTCTGTAACCTGTAGTGAGCATGAGAGTAGGTAACCTAATGGAACCCTCCAAAAAGGATGTGTCTGTACAGACCCCTTCCTGTGCAGAGTGTTTGAGCTTATCGGCAGTACCAGGGGCAGAAGACATTTGCCTGAGGTGCGAATAGGTAAGTAATCTCCTCTCATTGGTGGCTGAGCTGAAGGAAGAAGTTGAAAGACTGAGGAGTATTAGGGAAAGTGAAAGGGAAAAGACTGGTGGAGTTACACTCTTGAAACCTTGAGGGAGGCCCACCAGGACTCAGAAGACTCCTGTGCCTCTAACTGCCAAGAAAAAGGAGGGCACCTGGTTGATGAAGAGGATTCAAAATGGGTAACTGTTCGGAGAGGTAATAATAACAATACCTCCAGACCCCCATCATCTACACAGATACCACCTCAGAACAGGTATGAGATCCTGGAACTGGATGATCTAGAGGGTCAACCAGGCAATTTAGGAAACAATAATATACCCAGTGAGCCTCCCAATGCGTCATCTGTAGGACAAATCATCACCTGTAACGTCAAAAAGAAAAGAAGGGTAGTTTTAGTGGGGGACTCGCTTCAAAGGGGAACGGAAGGTCCCGTATGCTGACCGGGCCCAACCCACAGGGAGGTCGGCTGCCTCCCTGGGGCCTGGATTTGGGAGATCACTGAGAAACTCCGTGGGCTGATTCAGCCCTCTGATTATTATCCACTGCTGATAATCCAGGCTGGCAGTGATGAGATTGAGAGGAGGAGTGTTAGGGAAATTAAAAGGGACTTTAGAGCACCGGGTCGAATGGTTGATAGGGCAGGAGTGCAAGTGGTCTTTTCCTCAGTCCCTTTGGTAGCAGAAAAATTCAATGAAAGGAACAGGAGAGCCCTCATCATCAACAAGTGGCTCAAGAGCTGGTGTCATTGGAAAAACATTGGGTTCTTTGACCATGGGACAACCTTTACGGCACCTGGCCTGCTGGATGCAGATGGGTTGCATCTCTCTGTTGAGGGCAGAAGAATTTTTGCTCATGAACTGGCTGAACTCATTGAAAGGGCTTTAAACTAGGTTTGAAGGGGGAAGGGGATGCAGATGGGCTGCCTGGAAGCAGGTCCAAGGGTAATCAGCCTGGGTTGGTGGTGAAATCGGTGGACCAGCTGAGATGTGTGTATACTAATGCACAGAACATGGGCAACAAGCAAGAAGAGCTGGAAGTCGTGGTGTGACAACGTGGCTATGATGTAGTCGCCATCACAGAAATGTGGTGGGACGAGTCGAATAGCTGGAACACAGAACTGGATGGCTACAAGCTCTTCAGAAGAGACAGAAAAGGGAGAAGAGGCGGAGGGGTGGCCCTATATATTAGGGAGGTCTTAGATGTTATAGGTATTGAAACTAATGATAATGAAGTTGAATGCATATGCGTAAGAATCACGGGGAAGGCCGGCAAGGCTGATATCTTACTGGGGGTCTGTTATCTGTCTGCCCAACCAAAAAGAAGAAGCGGATAACTTGTTTTATAAGCAACTGGAGAATGTTTCTGGATCTTCAGCCCTTGTTCTTGTAGGCGACTTCAACCTACCAGATATATGTTGAGAACTTCATACGGCAGAAAAAAGTCAGTCCAGAAAGTTTTTAGAGTGTGTGGAGGATAACTTTCTGTCACAGCTGGTGAGCGAGACTACCAGGGGATTGTCTATGTTAGACCTGTTGTTTGCTAATAGAGATGGACTGGTGGGTGATATGGAAGTTGGAGGCCACCTGGGGCACAGCGATCATGAAATTGTAGGACTTTCAATACTTAGTGAAATCAGAAGGAACATCAATAAGACCTTTACCTTGGACTTCCGGAGGGCAGATTTTGACCTGTTTAGGAGGCTCATTCGGAGAGTTCCTTGGGAAACTGCCCTTAAAAACAAAGGAGTTCAGGAAAGATGGGTGTGCCTCAAAACAGAGATCTTGAGGGTGCAGGAAAAGTCTGTTCCTGTGTGCCGAAAGATGAGCCAACGAGGCAAGCGTCCGGCCTGGATGGGTAATGAGGTTATGAAGGAACTCAGAAATAAAAAGAAGGTGTATCATCTTTGGAAGGAGGGCAGGGTTTCTCAGGGAGTGTTTCAGGAGGCTGCTAGGGCATGTAGAAAGAAAATTAGGGAGGCCAAAGCTTAGCTTGAACTTAAACTGGCAACTTCTGTAAAGAATAATAAAAATGCTTGTATAAATACATTAATGGTAAAAGAAAGGGTAAGTCAGATCTTTGCTACTTATTGGATGAGGCA
>NDXB01021485.1:0-15071 GCA_002631895.1 Agapornis roseicollis | reverse complement strand
ATGGCAGGGGGGTTGGAACTGGATGATCTTAAGATCCTCTCCAACCCTAACTATTCTATGATTCTATGATTCCAAATGCCATTCAAACTATCAAATATGAGTATAGGATGTATTATAAAATGTGCCAGCTTGTGTCAGCTTGTCTGGTTCTACATCATCTGTTCAGGTAAAACCAGTTAGCCCCAGAAAGGTCCTTTCCAACCCTAGCTATTCTGTGATTCTATAAATGACATTAAGCCATGTGTATTTTTATATGACGAGCTATTGTGCAGAGGAAAGAGAAGTGTGTTACTCAGCAGTTTGTTTATACGAGAGGTGTATGTGGTGAAATAGCGGCTTTCTGTGATTTCCTATAAAAGGCCTGAAAGGACAGAAAACCAATAAACAAGTCTGACAGCACTCCAGGTCTGAGAGTGTGCTGAATAAACCTGAGTCATGTGAATTACAACAGCTCATTCGTCAGAACCATAGGAGTCTGCTGGGAGAAGGAAAACTAAAAACACAGCTCTTGGCACTATCAAGGAGTTCACACCAGTGTGTGTCAGGTTCAATTGCATGATATTTCTGTAAAAGAGCATTAGCAAAGGACAGGAGACTGAGAAAGCAATATTGCCCCAAAACACTCATAACGGATGTTGGGAAGTCAGCTGCACAAGAGGATGCGATGCTCTAAGCATCACATCTAACTGAGCAAGAGAATGTGATGCACTGAGCTTGGATCTGTCCTCTTGGTTTAGATTTCCACTTAAACTTCCTGGGATCACTTCTCTGATTCTTTCTCAAAGCTGCGTAGCCATGAACGGCTGAACACCTGCAAAACCCCACAACATAGAGCTCAGCACCCCAATTGCAGTTGGCTGCAGCAGGATTGGGACTTGCAGAGGACCCCAAGGGTTCAGCCCCAAAACAACACCTTAGATAATTGCCAAGTATAAGTGGGAACCTGCACTTTCTCTTTAGTCATTCTTAGAAAAAACCTTGTTTTGAGAGCTGAAGGGTTCTGGTGAGGAGGGTAAAAATACCTGTCAAGAATGAGCTCATTGAAGTTTGTAACCTCCAGGAAGAGGTTGGTACTTTGCTGTTGTATTGAAGAGAACAGGATTTCCTCTTTCTTGAGCAGTTTCATAGTGATAAGGCTCAAAGTATTTCAGTTCTAACCCTGATTTCTCCTCTTCTTACTGAACAGTTTGTTTCACCCTGTGTTCTTAGCCCCTATATTCCTTATTAACACAGGGTGCAAGGCTTTCAGAGAAAGTCTTATCTTACATAAGAACAGTAAGAATTTGCCTTCAGGCAAATGACAGTTTTGGTTTAGAAATACTGACCCAGTACTCAGCCTGGTGGATAACATCTGCCTGACCATCAAAGCTCTGAGGGTTGGATTGGTCAGCAAGTAGACGCAGGTTAAACCCTATGCCTTGAATTGCGAATGCTGGCAGTGATGCTCACTGCCTATTTTTACTGTTGGTCACCACAGCAAGAAGCTCCAATCTAAAAATAAGAATTCAAACTTACTTCAAATTCAGGATTGTTAGATCATGTGCTCTGGGTTGGCTAAATTGCAAAACTTCCATAAGAGAATGCTGGACCAAAATAGACAAGCAGTTATTGTTTGCAAGCTGGGATGAATGAACTGGGATTATATTCCTTTGTCTGGGACTTTGGACCTAAATTGTGACCTAAAGAGGCTCTTAGAAACCAGAGTTCCTATTCCTTCAGAGGACTGAGGCACCTGCCTCCTTTTGTGCAGGTCATAGAATCACAGAATTACAGAATAACAGAATGGTTTGGACTGGAAAAAACCCTAAGATCAGTTCCAACCCCCTGCCATGGGCAGGGACACCTCACACTAAACCATGGCACTCAAGGCTCTGTCCAACCTGGCCTTGAACACTGCCAGAGATGGAGCATTTACCATTTCTTTGGGCACCCTGTGCCAGTGCCTCAGCACCCTCACAGGGAAGAGCTTCAGTCCTACATCTAACCTCAACATCCCCTGTTTCAGTTTGAACCCGTCACCCCTTGTCCTTTCACTACAGTCCCTGGTGAAGAGTCCTTCCCCAGTATCCCTGTAACCTCCTTCAGATATTGGAAGGCTGCTATGAGGTCTTCTTTTTACATGTGAAATAACTGTTCTTAGTTCAGTGGTCTGTTGTGCTGCCATATGGAGTGTCAATAATGTTTTGATCAATATTATAGTAAAGTTTGGCTCTATATTTTCTAAACTCTTTTTTTAGTGTTTTTGGAATTGAGTATAGTATGCAGCATATATAGTGCATATATATACTATAATACGTATAGTATATAGTTTATATTATATTTATATTAGNTAACTGTTCTTAGTTCAGTGGTCTGTTGTGCTGCCATATGGAGTGTCAATAATGTTTTGATCAATATTATAGTAAAGATTGGCTCTATATTTTCTAAACTCTTTTTTTAGTGTTTTTGGAATTGAGTATAGTATGCAGCATATATAGTGCATATATATATACTATAATACGTATAGTATATAGTTTATATTATATTTATATTAGTATATTATATTATATTAGCATATAGATTATATCGTATATACTGTATACGATATGGTTATTTCCTGCAGAAGACATTAACAGCAAGGATGATATTGCATGTTTCATTAAAAGCTGCAAAGCAATGACATTTTTTAAATCAGAACAGAAATTGTTACCCCAGATAAATATTTTTCCCCTTAAAAATAATTTTGATTACTCACAGCCTGAATATATGAGAGTGAGATCATAGAATCATAGGCTCACAGAATGGTTTGGGTTGGAAGGGACCTTAAAGATTATCTAGTTCTAACTGCCCTGCCATGCAATGATATTATGAACTATCTTAATATTTGCAAAGTGACTCAGAAGCCCTGATGCTCATCTTTGAACCTTTGACACAGTTCAAAAGGCCAATGCTATCCCCTCAGCAAGCATCGCTAGGCTGTACATCACTTATTTCCTATGACAGAAAGGCTGTGCCTGAGCAGAGGAGCAACACAAGTCTTTTGAATCAGCAGCCGGTTATCCTTCTGTGGGGCTCAAAGCAGCAGAGCAGGTTGCATCAGATGTGGAAACATGTATTGCATCTACTGTGCATGGCAGTTTCCTACCACTCAGTGTTATAATTCCTCTCCTTAAGGGTTCAGTGGCACTGGCCACTGAATAATCCTCAGCTCCAGGACTGGGAACATCTTAATCCTCTGGCACTGCGACACTTTCTAATAGAAAAGGGATGAAATACAGAGCGTTCCCAAGGGCCAGGATGAGACAAGCTGCCCGCAGTGAGCCCCCGCAAACATTGCAGCTCTATTCCAACTACAACACACATTTGTGACCTTCCTCCTCTAAAATAAGTACAGTGCTTTAAAACCTCCCAATAATTCTTCCAAAACAAAACAGCCCACTGCATCTTCTTCTCCCCCAGAGAGAATGAGAGAACAAACACATGATCCATTACTCATAGGCTGTAAGATCAGAGGACACCATGGTGATCGTCTTGTCTGACTTCTTGCGTAAGAAGCTATTAGGCTTCTGGCAGTTAATTCAGGCCTGAAATGGGGAAAAAATGTACTGTGGTGATTTGGAGAACTGCTAGCAATGGAAATTCAACCACGTTCCCTGCTCCAAGCTGTTTCAATGACTTGTTACAAGCCTTCATTTTTAATCTCAGTTTGTCTAGGTCCAACCTCCAGCCTTAGGTAGATCTCATTCTACCTTTGCCTCTAAGGCTGAAAATCCTCCTAAACCATCTTACAAACTGAGTACCGTAAGAATATGGTCAAGATACATTTTTCCTCTAGCTTTGACAGCAGCAGAGTGCGAGCACCTTGTGACTTCTTCTACAAGGCAGGTTTTTCTACACCTTTATTATTCTTGACTCTTTTGTCTGTTGTATCCTAGCTTGCTTTAGTTTTGGTTGCTGTTGTTTGTTTGTTTTAAATAGACACTGAAAATGGGTACCTCATTCTGGAGTCAGTCATTGTGGAATGGGAACAGAACAAAGCTCACAGATCCCCCACTTATGTACCAGGAGATGCCACCAGATGATTATGTTCATAGAATCATAGAATAGTTAGGGTTGGAAAGGACCTTAAGATCATTCAGTTCCAACCCCACTGCCATAAGCAGGGACACCTCACACTAAACCATGGCACACAAGGCTTCATCCAACCTGGCACACTGCCAGNGGTTGGAAAGGACCTTAAGATCATTCAGTTCCAACCCCACTGCCATAAGCAGGGACACCTCACACTAAACCATGGCACACAAGGCTTCATCCAACCTGGCCTTCAACACTGCCAGGGATGGAGCACTCACAACTTCTCTGGCCAACCCATTCCAGTGCCTCAGCACCCTCACAGCAAAGAATTTCTTCCTTAGATCCAATCTAAACCTCCCCTGTTTCAGTTTGAACCCATCACCCCTTGTCCTGTCACTGCAGTCCCTAATGAAGAGTCCCTCCCCAGCATCCCTAGAGGCCCCCTTCACACACAGGAAGCTGCTCTGAGGTCTCCACGCAGCTTCTCTTCTCCAGGCTCAACAGCCCCAACTTTCTCAGCCTGTTTTGAGCAACAACCTCCTAAGTCTCTTCCAGCCTCTCTACTTTCCATAATGATCTTCACTTTAAAAGTGTGCCTTTCAGTGTTGATACTGTATATATGGTTTTATGTCTTTTTCTGTTATAAATATTCCCTTCTATCCTTTGCGTTTTCCCAGTGTTTGTGTCATCTTTAAACAGCTGATTATGATTTTTAGTGACACCAAGGCTTTGGTAGGATTATCAAACTGCATGCGGTCAGGAACATCTCTCCTCTTTCATTAAGCAAATGAGTATGGAATGAGAACAAAAGTAGCAGGATATGAAATGAGTTGCTCTATTAAGCTTCTTTCTGAATATTATCTCTGGAAACTGATGTTATTCTTCACATGCAGAGATTCTTTGCTTAACTTTGTGCTAACATAGGAATCCGGTGTCATTACCTTTTCATATCCAATCCTCATCAAGAGTACCTTAATTCAGTTTTGGATAGATCACCACTTGAAATATGGCATGTTTCCTCCTCTGGGCAGAAGCCCAAAGGTTTGTCCACAGGCCTTTCTTTGCACAAATGTCCCTAGGCCTGTGGTTTTTCTTACCCACAGAGAAGTCACCCCACTCAGCTCAGTGTTGCTGAAGACAATACAGGGCTACCCCTTCATGCCCTGCTGATTCTGGATCTCTCCTCAGCTGGACAGAAGTTTATGAGCTGGTCTGAAGCTGGGCATGAGCATGAGGTTGCCAGAACCAGACTTGTCATCTTGGAAAGTGGAAGAGAACAGACCAAGGGTGTCTGTTCCCAGGGCCTCAGACACTGTGGGATGCTACTGCAGTCCTCAGGCCACAGGCCCCACAGCCCCACCTTGGTCCACACTATCCCAGGGAGGAACACAACTTTATCACCCCATCAGCAGTGGGAGGAGGCCGCCTTTTTGATGTGTAACCCCAGGGTCTTGGCCACTTGGTAGCAGAAAGATCCTGGAAACATTTAGGTGATTCCTGTGGTCCCATATCCATCTCACTCCCCCTTCAGCTATCGACCATGCCAGCAGCTATTATCTCCACCCAAAGCAAAACAAGGACCTCTCCTTCTGCTATGGGACCTGACTAAGCTATTCCAGACACATGGCTTCTTTAACGAGTGTATCAAGTGTAGCTGCCACAAGACAAGCCATTAACACTTACAGCATTTATTAGAAGCAACAATTAAACAGAAAAAGGGAGTATGTCAGCAAGCTCATTTCCAGCAAACGTTGTTCACAGATATTTTTCCAAGTTCTTACAAACAACACCCTTTTCTTTGATCCCAAACCACTAGAGATTTTGATGTGAGTTGGCTTACCACAAAGTCCTCTTGCACACACATAGCTCTGACCTCAAAACCAGCCCACTGCTTTGGTCGTTGAAGAGACAGCTCACATCAGCCCCTTCAAGTAGACAATCATGTGGGAATGTAGTGATAGGACAAGGGGTGATGGGTTCAAACTGAAACGGGAGAGGTTTAGATTGGATATAAGGAAGAAATTCTTTGCTGTGAGGGTGCTGAGGCACTGGAATGGGTTGCCCAGGGAAGCTGTGGGTGCTCCAACCCTTGTAGTGTTCAAGGCTGGGTTGGACAGAGCCTTGTGTGCCATGGTTTAGTGTGAGGTGTCCCTGCTTATGGCAGGGGGATTGGAATTGGATGATCTTCAGGTCCTTTCCAACCCAAACCATTCTGTGATTCTATGATTCTATGAATGTCCCAAAACAAAGACTTTCATTAAGATAAAGACTTCACTGTGGCTCTGGGGTTTAATGCAGCGATGAAGCAGAACTGAACCTGAATTACCAGCCTCCCTGAAATACACTACAAAAGGTTAATTTCAGAACGATCTCTCCAAAAAGGACAAACTTAGTTAAGAGAAATGAGCTCCAAGTGCAATTAGTGGCATGCAGCTCTTTGCATTCCTCATAGCTATAAATTAGTTAACCAAGGATCTGGAACCCACGTGTATGTGTATAAATAACACAGGCAGATAGCTGAGTTCAGCTGGCAGTTCCCAGCTGGATAAAAGAGTGGTGGCCCTGAGGGTCTTGTATGTGAATTGCTTCTGTGAGCCTAAGTGGAGGCAGTATTTTTGCATTTGGAAACCAGATGGTTGTAGAACTCAATTCAGAACATTTAATTGTTCTTGGCTTTAATTCCTGCTTTTCTTCATTACAAGGAGAGACATCTAAGAAACATGCAGGTCAAATTTTACTCTCGTTTATACCAGTTCAACACCAAGAGGTCAGCGGGATCCCACAGAAGCTCCTCCATGGGCTTGCCAGGAATGGGAGTGTTGAACATAACTGACCCCCGACAGCCCAGACCCGTCTGACTCAACTGCCTCTTCAGTTCCTTCTAATCCTGGACACTGTGCCTAATGCCAAGAGGAAGCCTATTGTGTAGTCCTCTTCCTCAGAGCTAATCATAGAAGCATAGAATGAACTAGGTTGGAAAGGATCTTTAACATCATCAAGTCCAACCATTCCCCCAGCACTGCCAAATCCACCACCAAACCATGCCATTCTCTTCTGTTCCTTATAGAATGGTGGGTTTCTGTGGAAGTCATAGGTGGAAAAGACCCACAATGGAAGACCATGGACTTCCCTGGCAATGCCAGGAATTCAGATTTCTACAGGATTTAACCTTTTTTTGGCCCATTTGTTTGTGAATGATTTATTAGCTATGTTAAGCAAATGGTTGAAAGCAACTGGTCTACCTCTTTGCTTGGAAGAGCATGGCTTTGCCTACTCGTCCAAGAGGACTGGCCTAACGGGCCGCATCAAAGGACAGATACCTGCTTATGGTCTGGTGATGCTTGCTGTCCAGATATGACTCCTTTCCCAGTTACATTGCTAAACCCAAGTTCGATTCATGGGTTATAAGACCAGAGTGGATCAGTTCGATTTTTCAGCCTGGTTGCCTAAATAATTCTGGGAAAGAGCTCCTTTGGGCAAGTTTCTATTAGCACAAAATAGTCTTTTCTAAGACAAACATTCCATTTGGACTTAAACATGGCCCTGATTAAACATGCCACAATAGATACGCTTTTTCCCCTGTTTTATACTGCATGCTGTTAATAATGTGTACTTTAATTAACGCTACCATTGACTAAAACCATGGGCTAATAAGGAATGTTCAGATCTAAGATTGCAACTTACAGTTTGTTCCTTCTGGGGAAAAACATACTGCTAGCTCATGATCCAGGCCAAAAGGTTTATCCTGTTTGAAACACTAGAGAATTATGGAATTCCAGAAGCAAGGACATGTTAGCCCACATCATCTGTGAGTTTGTGGTGACTTCCCTCCAGGACTGGGAGAAAGGATCGGAATGGGTTCACAGTTCCTCTTTCCTGATTTGTGAACATGATTCCCAATCTAAGATGCTTGGCTTGCATATTAGCAGCTATTCCCAGAAATACTGCAATTCCCATACATTTGCCTGTCCTAGCAGTCATTCCTAGGTCAATGTAAACCAATCAGTGTATTTGGAAGTCAGCAGGATAGAGGAATTTGGAGGATTTGATGCTGTTTTTATTAGCATCAACATTTCCTTAGTACTTTATATCATGTACTTCATCCAGAGACGAGCACACTGTAATTCTAACTGCCACAAAAGGGTGAAAGAAATAACGAATGTGCCACAATGAAGCTCAAAAAGCAGGGAGAAAACATCCCTTTGAGAGGCTGGAGCACCCAAGGACAGTGCTGGCACAAAAGCTGCTGTGTTGCTGTGTCAGAGAAGCCTGAGGGGGTTTGATGCCTTTGGTCAAAGCTGCAGTTGAGTCTCCATTTTCATATCCAGACTAAACTAATAGTGTGACCTGGGCTTTTGTGGTTCTGCCCCCTCATTTTTATCTTCATCCCCTGCCCCAAAAGTTCCCAATGAAATTATTTGGCAAATTCTACCAAAACTGGTGATAATTTCAGAAATTAAGAAAATTATTTTGCCTGGTGCTTAACATTAACTAAAATATTAGTTTCCCCTCTTCAGTGCTTGCAGTGCATAACCAGCACTCTCCACTCATGGTTTACCAGCAGAACGTGAGCTCAGGACTTGGAGATTGGTTTCAAGTATTAGGTCTGAGGCACCGAGAACAACATTGAGCCTTGAATGGCCTTTGAATAGATGACATAACATACCCTGTTATAATAACTGATCCTCTTGTCTTCCCTCACTCCATAATACTGTGAGGGTGCTGAGGCGCTGGCCCAGGGTGCCCAGAGAAGCTGTGGCTGCCCCATCCCTGGCAGTGCTCAAGGCCAGGTTGGACACAGGGCTTGGAGCAAGCTGCTCCAGTGGAAGGGGTCCCTGCCTGTGGCAGGGGTTGGAGCTGGAGGAGCTTTAAGGTCCCATCCAACCCAACACTTTCTATGATTCTATGTGTGGTTCCATTCAAATTATCTTCAACCCAAACTATTCTGTGATTCTATGATAATAGACTTATCTATCTCAACAGTCTGTTGTATTCTTTGTAATCTTGTTGAGAGAAAGATTGCCACTGCTTACATCTTTCTATGGCATAGAATCATAGAATAGTTTGGGTTGGAAAGGACTTAAGATCAACCAGTTCCAACCCCCTGCCATAAGCAGGGACACCTCACACTAAACCAGGGCACCCAAGGCTTCATCCAACCTGGCCTTGAACACTGCATGGAGCATTNATCTTTCTATGGCATAGAATCATAGAATAGTTTGGGTTGGAAAGGACTTAAGATCAACCAGTTCCAACCCCCTGCCATAAGCAGGGACACCTCACACTAAACCAGGGCACCCAAGGCTTCATCCAACCTGGCCTTGAACACTGCCAGGGATGGAGCATTTACAACTTCCCTGGGCAACCCATTCCAGTGCCTCAGCACCCTCACAGCAAAGAATTTCTTCCTTATATCCAATCTAAACTTCCCCTGTTTCAGTTTGAACCCACTACCTCTTGTCCTATCACTACAGTCCCTAATGAAGAGTCCCTCCCCAGCAACCTTATAGGCTATATTGTAAGGCTGCTATGAGGTCTCCATGCAACTTCTCCAGGCTGAACAGCCCTAACTATCTCAGCCTATCTTCATACTGGAGATGATGTATGCATGATATAAGCATGATGTAGCAGGATCCGATTTCAGTGCCTCTCTGTGCAACATGGTGGCCAACTCTCCTGCAGCTCTGCAAGCAGGTTACAAGCACACGCATGCACACATCAAAGGGAATGTGACCTTCTGTCCTCTCTGCCACTTAAGGACTGCACAAACTCAGGAACAACATGTGCGGAGGAGAAACCCAGAGCAAGGAGACTGCACGCAAAGAGTTTACGTTAAAGGCTACAAATAGTGTTTGGAAGAAAAGCCAGAGTTTGGGAAGGTTTTATCTCTGCTTTGAACTGTGGAGCCAATGTATTCCCCCTTCACGTTCCATGTTCCCTAGGGATTATTGGGATTTTCTGCCAGACTCGAGACTATCTCAGCTTCATGCCCTCCCAAAAGCAAGTATTTTATGTGCACTGTGGTTACCCAACAGCGCTCCTCTGGAAGCTCCTTTGGAAATGAACAGGAGTTGTCTCTCCAACACATGAGTTCCTGCCCTTATCTATTGGAGCTCATTAGCTTGGAAGCACTTCACCTGCTTGGTCTCTGCCAGGAAACCTCCCAGCAGGCATTTTAAAGGCAAAGCTCCCAGCAGATGACTGGTGCTGTGAAAGGAAAAGAAAGAACTACTGTATTTGTTTCTATTAGCACATCCTGCTCCTGTTTCAGTTTTGATTTGTGTCTAAAGTTTCTCAGTTCACTGGGAATCTTTTTCTAACGTGCTGGAAGACCCTGTTAGGTCCCAAGAAATTGGAGTTTAAATGCTGAATTCCACCAAAAGACTGAACATCTAATTGTTACATCTGGCACCAGCATAATTACAAAACCCTTAAACTAGCTGCTTGCTAACCCTAAGATCCTATTTGTCTGTGTTCCTAGTAGTAGCACTCAGTGTGTGGTATCCCTGATTATGGCTGGAACTAGATGATCTTAAGGTCCTTTCCAACCCTAACTATTCTATGATAGTCTTTTGGCAGTATGAAAAGGACTGCCTATGTCTTTGCATCAATCTTTCAACACCCAGCTTACTCCTAAAATCGAATAGAGCTCATAAACCAGATGTTTCTCTGTTGCCTATTCAGAGTCTGGTCTGGTAGATAGCCAGATGTTGCCCTACCCTGTGAAAAGGGAGCAGAGAAATGTGGTTCTGGGATGTTCTTTAGCATGCTGCAAGGGCATTCTTATTTTGGAGAAGCAGCTTTGTCTTCAAGTCACCTGAGGGAGAGGAGGAACTTGGATCCAAGCATGCCATGTCTTCAATGAACACGTTAAAATCACCTTGGCTTAAAAGGGAGAAGCTTTATTCCTTCAATATATTGTGTAAGAAATGATTTAAGCAGCACAAGGAACAAGCTGAGGAGTCTTGAGAATTGCCTTCCACCAGGTCAGCACTGGGAGGACTGGTCCTCTTCGGAGCCTGAAGATAAAGCCCTGTCCTCCCATTACGTATTCTGTTTGCTATCTTAAATCTGTGTAGCAGCACAAACCCTGTTGTTGGTGCACAACACCTTATGGTAAATCCAAATCCAGCATGAGCTGCCCAAGAGAGGTTAGGCAACACTACACTGAGCAATCCTCCCTGTAAATCTGAACTTGGTGAAGACCACTTTCTGATCCTATTTAAGTAGCACCCAGAAAGTAGTTCCCTCAAGGTGGGCATTGTTAAATAAACTCAAAACAAGCACCAAAAGTCTTTTCCCAAAGCCATTACAGCTTAATGAGACAAGTAAAGGCAAGAAGCAGGTTTCACGAGGTTGGCAGAGATGAAAAAAGCAGGGAGAGAATCCAGGCTCCTTTCCACGTTTTATCATGATTATCTCACATGATTCAGCATCTTATCTGATAATGCACTGCCGATTTAATCCTCACTCCGGGCATCCTAAAAATGCATCCTGTTTCCCGAAAGCCAGGCTGACGTTTTCTTTTGGGCCTCATCCCATTTGTGCTATTTCCTCTCAGCAGAGCTCAGTAAATAATCCCTCGCTTCCTTTTATGTTCACAGCCTTCACCTCTCAGCTGACTCCTATTCTACAATCCTCCTCAGTCATTTCCATGCCAAGCTTTACGTATCGACCTCTTTAATCCTTTCTCACACATCTTTAGCTATCCAGGAACGTGGTTCCCAGAAGTGAATGACATGTTCGTGTGGAGACTTACTACAGCTGTGGAGCATACCCGTATCTGCAGCTTGGGAAAGGGGTGCAAGTAAAGCTCTGTTTAAATTGTCTCCATCCAGTCCCACCCTGGACCATATGAAGCAATGAGCAAGTGGTGGACTTGGATCTCTCCAAGGCGTTTGATATGGTTTTCCACAGCCTCCTCCTAGAGAAATGGATATGTTATGGTCTAGACAAGTGGCCCATGTGGGTCCAAAGAAGGGCCACAAAGATGATCCAAGAATGTGAGGAAAGGCTGAGAGAGATGGTCTGGTTCAGCCAGGAGAAGAGAAGGCTCAGGGAAGACCTTATACCCATGTGCCAGTATTTAAAGGATGGCCACAAAGAAGATGGAAAATACCTTTTAACAAGGAAAAGACAAGGGGTGATGGGCACAAGTTACTGCTGGGGAGGTTCCAAATGGACACAAGAGGGAAATTTTTCCCAATGAGAACAATCAGCCCCTGGAATAATCTCCCCAGGGAAATGGTGACTCCCCAGTGTTGGACACTGTTAGGGTTGGGCTGGACAGGGTGCTGGAACATCTAGTCTAGGTCGTGCTTTGCCAAGAAAGGTTGGTCCAAACGATCCTTGAGGTCTCTTCCACCCTGGAATTCTGTGATGCTGTGATTCTATCACATCATCTTTGAGTCTGGAACAGACCGAGGTCTTTTGGACAAACTTCCCTTGAAGTTTCAAGCAGATTTTAGAGCTGTTTCCTAACAGCAGTAACATAAAGGTTGTACCCTTGCCTTCAGATAGTGTAGCTGTAATCCAAGATAGGGATTGCAATTCCTTAAACAGAGTAGAAATTATCTAGAGTGAACAGGGGGTGGGAGGAGTAATGGGGGATCACTATGTGGTCCTCAAAGAGAGGAGAGGACAGGACCTACTCCTGAATTAATGGATTTGAACTTTGCATTGAATGTGACTTGAATTTTCCATAGAGGCAAACACGGTGAGATTCAACTGACCCAGTGCAGACACCTGAGTTATCAGCTGAGCTGATGACACCCATCTAAACAGAAATGTGCAGTGATAGGGTAAAACCCACCTTTTCTTCAAGGAGATAAGTAAAATAAGGGAGATTATCTCCAAAGTTCTATTTCACTTCACTGACTATAAAATGAACCTGGACAACCAGAACTCCTGGGGATGCTTCCACTACATAGCCGTTAAAAGACTGACTAAACAGTGATCTGTTTCTGAAGAGCTATTGGTTACCAGTCAGCAGATTGCTGTGCCTAAACCAGAACTGTAAATATGCTTTTAAATTAAACCCCAGCTTTTGGATCATTTTGGCAAAGTCTTGTTATTAGTTCTTGGAGAATTATAAGAGTGAGTTGGAGAATCCTGAAATGAACTGTAACATTTAGTCACTTGAAAATTATCACTGAAGCTGCATTTTGGAGCTGTCATCCTCCTATTTAAGTTGTGTGCAGCCAGGGAGCTTAAATGATACCATATGGGCTATATGTTAAAAAGAAAGACCAAAGCCAGAAACAGAAGCACAGGCCACTACAGACCTGACCAAACAGCACAAAACCAAGCAAGCATCCCACAGCAGCTCCCAGCTGAGAGGTCAATGAAGTTATGAACAGGGTTATGAGGCTGACTGATGAAAATGCATTTACTTTTTAACTGAGGACACCAGGCTGATGAAAGTGGAGTTGTATTTCGGAACTGGAGCCACAAAGGGGAGAAATTGGGATTTTTTGGTACAGAACAAAGCATTTTCAATTAAATATTTTTCTTACCAATAACAGTGGAGTCTTAGAAATTCCAACAGATCAAGAAACAATATTTCATCCAACCAAGGATTAATTTGTAATGACTCTATCTGAGACAAGTACGTAGTTCCTACCACATAGTTCCTATTAGAAATAGCTAAACCCTACCACACAGTTCCTATTAGAAATAGCTAAACCCTCTTTTGGCAACACTTTGATAGAAGCCTCCACATTTTGTACGACTCCAGATGAGTTAGAGTCTTCCTAAGAGTCAGACAGTGAACATCTGGTTTGCATCACTGAGATCTAAAGCTTGTGTTTGCATGTGTGCAAAATAACTTCATTGCTATCCTCCGCCTCGGTCTCTTGTCTTCTCCCTCTGCTTTGCGACCAGAAGAAAAGCAAAACAACAAGGAAAAATAAAAATCACATGCCCTGTGATCTCAACACTTTGCTGAGAACAAGACCTCAGTTTCTCACAGGTTCCCTCTGCATAAACATCTTAACAGAGTCAGCAAGGAGGGAAAATGAGATAGGCACGAAATCAGTCATAACTGCGCATTTTCCATCCCCAAAAGATGTCAAGTTTGGACTGTGTTTTCCAGCAGGAAAGATTTGTTTCAGAGGGTTAAAAAGCCTTATCTGAACTGAGACTGTCCTTTTCTCCCCGACTCTCCAGCTGTATCCAGCTAAGTTGGTCTCAGAGATCCCCAAGCTGGCTGGGCTGTGTTCTAGTAGACACCCCTTTTCTTCAGATGTTTATCTGTGAACTTAGTGCTTGGAAGAAAAAAGCTTTCAAGTCTCAGAAGCTTTCAGACATGGCTGGTAATAAAATGCCCGGACATGGCTGATAATCAAAATGAGGAAGGGGAATTAGATCAGAAAACAGAATTGAAAAGAATCCCTGGTAAACAGATGTTGCTGGTGGCACATAGAGCACTTATATTTACGTATGTGTGTCACATACACTTTATATCACTGATTCTGCATTCAGTTGATTTGTATCAAGTTCATTGGACAAATCACAACTGTCCTGCAGACAGGGTCTCCAGGCCAACCACCACCGTTGCCATCACGTTCTTCATCCCTGGAGGTGTGAATTCGTGTTGCACGAGTGCTGGTGATGGCTTCACGTTTTCCAAGCCTGCCCCGGGCCCAGACTTATTCCCTAGGCAGCTGAACTGAAAACACTGCCTTCATAACAGAGTGCTCGACTCAGCCAAGATACAGCTTCACATATAAAGAAGAATGGGACAAAAAATCCAAATGTCCTGACACCACTTATTATCCCATTTATTATGCTGTGAGGAACTAAGTGAGCAAAATGGGAGCATTAATGAAAAACCACCTGTGTGTTGCTTTTCTCTCTGCTTTGGCTGCTCAGCGTTGGGGCAGGTCATGGCTCAAGGCTGGGACACTGGGAGCACTGAGACCCACTCTCCAAGTGTGAGCTGATGACTACAGATACATGTAGTTGAAGAAGGTGATCCTGCCCTTCTACTCTGCTCTCAGGAGACCTCACCTGGAGCA
>NDXB01021484.1:30644-54904 GCA_002631895.1 Agapornis roseicollis | reverse complement strand
GCATCTCCCATATGAAGACAGGCTGAGAAAGTTGGGGCTGTTCAGCCTGGGGAAGAGAAGTCTCCGTGGTAGCAGCCTTCCAGTATCTGAAGGGGGCCTATTGGGGAGGAGCTTCTTCAACTCAATCCACCGAGTGCCCCAACTATCAAATTGGTGTCTCTCCAATTTAGAGACAAGGATGTCGTGTGGGACAGTGTTGAACGCTTTGCACAAGTCCAGGTAGATGACATCAGCTGCTCTACCCCTGTCCGTCAGTTCTGTAGCCCCATCGTAGAAGGCCACCAAATTGATCAGGCAGGTTTTCCCCTTAGTGAAGCCATGCTGGCTGCCACCAAGCACCTTGTTGTTTTTCATGTGCCTTAGCATGCCTTCCAGGAGAATCTGCTCCAAGATCTTGCCAGGCACAGAGGTGAGACTGACTGGTCTGGAGTTCCCTGGGTCATCCATTTTCCTCTTCTTGAAGATGGGGGTTATATTTCCCCNACAGAGGTGAGACTGACTGGTCTGGAGTTCCCTGGGTCATCCATTTTCCTCTTCTTGAAGATGGGGGTTATATTTCCCCTTTTCCAGTCTTTGAGAACTTCACCTGACTGCCATGATTTTCCAAATATGATGGACAGTGGCTTAGCAACTTAATTCGCCAGCTCCTTCAAGGACCTGTGGATGGATTTCATCAGGTCCCATCGACCTGTGCACATTCAGATTATTGAGATGGTCTCAAACCCAATCATCTCCTACAGAGAGTGCACATAGCAGCTCAAATAGTTTTAAGAGAAAAGAAACAACAGGAGCATATTTCCTCATCATGGACTTCCCATGCAGAGTAACGAAATAAAGCAATAAATAAAACAGCCACCCCACATCCGTATAAGAAACTGCACGTTATTTCAGCTCCCACACAAAGGGGTTTTACACTTCAGTTTCCCTCCCTTTGCAAACTAAAGCTGGAATAATTGTACCTTATACTATGATTTACCAAAGCAGAGAATTCATCAAATATGGAGAAGAACATAGGAGGATCCTGTGGGGGAAGGATACCAACATCTGTGAAAGAAAACAGAGGCTCTATTTAACAACAGAAACATAAAATCAGAGAATTACGGGATGGTTTGGAAAGGACTTTAAGATCATCCAGTTACAACCAGCAAGGTTTGCACAGGCACATAACTATTGATACTGTGAACATTTAACACACGTCATAAATACCAGTCCTAAAAAGATGTTGCAGAACGGACATTGACTGTGGTGATAAAAGGGTTACAATCAAAGTGACACAAATTTGCTGCTTGTATTTTACACACCTTCATATAAACCTAAGTAAACTTTGTAAAAAGGCAAGGTAAGCTGACACTGCTACGTGGAAGATTTTAAGATCCTTCACACAAAGAATAGAGAAACATAAGGACAGGTTACTGATTCTGGTTACCTGCTGATGCTGAGGGATATATTCCATTCTGCCAGCAGAAATGGCCTGCTCCAGATCCATGTTACTCATAACCACAAATTCTCATTACTGACAAAGTAAATCCTGTATTACCTTTGCAACTGCGGTTGTTTCTCCCCAACTTCTGTTGCACTGGGAGAAGTAAATCCTTGCAGTCCTAAAGGAGGTGAAGGTCCGTTTGCCTCTGGCGGTTGTAGAAACAAAACTGTATTTTACTTCTAGCGTGACTCCAAAATTCAGAACTTTATACCTTAGCATAAGGGGTCTTGTCGAGTTAAGGAACTCAACAATACTTGTAAAGTAACAGTGCAAAACTTTAAGTCTTTGATTTACATTCCTATAGTGAAAGGATAGGGCTCAGAGACAAGGGGGAGAGAAGAAAAGAATTACTGCTCTGAGCATTCATTTACTTAGTAATGTATGTGCACAGCACACTGAAGCATCCTCTCAAAAGTTTCACAAGTGTGAGCCAAAGAGAGCCGTATCAGATATTATTCCTCCTTCTGTACTTTTACTCAAGAGTAGCTATTTGGAAAACAGCAACTAAAGGATGACAACACCTGTTCAACAAGGTATCTGCTGCTTGCCACCCTCTTTCTTCTTTAATTTCTTCTCCAGCTCCTCAATTTCTCTTTGTATTTTATCCATCTTCTATGCTGTGGCCTGCATCTCCTCTGTGGAAGAAAAGCTTATATGGCACAACACATTTCAAATGCCATCTGTGCCCGAAGCCTAAATTACATTTGAAGGTGCTAAACCGTCCAGTTTCTTTCCCCGTTTCACATTTACATGTAAAGCTGTCAGACATGTTACACCTCAGAGAGCTGAATAACTGCCCCAGTAAAAAGAGAAAGAAAAGCAGCTGCAGTAAGGGAGAGTCTTACCATAGAAGTCAGTCAGAAAAACTCTCCAAGACTCAATTTGGAGTTTTACAAAGCAGCATTCTTTACTGCATCTCTGGGCACATGAATCATTTCACAAAGATGAGCGCACCCAGTACTTGCTCACAGCAGCCACATATTTAGCATACCCATGCATATCCATAGATTTTCCAAGAACTAATTATAGTATTTGCATTCTAATTACGCATGCATTTTCTTGCTGAGTGAAGGTCTCTGGTAGTCACCAACAGTCTTCCTCACTGTGTTTACTGAATGACCTCAGCACTTGTGCACACTCACAAGGCCGTAGTGCTAAGTTAGTGGTTGATATGTCCCTGCCCCTGTTCTGCTTCAGTCTTGATGCTGGGCACCACTCTGCTGTCCTGAAGGCTGGCATCCTTTACTGTCTCTTCAGTTGTTATCAGTCCCACGATGTTCCTTCCCCACCAGCTGAACATTCTTTCTTCTCTACATGTTAGGAAGTTCAAACAGTTTGCTATATTCCACTATGTTAGTTTAAAAAGACACACACACACACTACTGTTGGTTTAAACCTATAATTTAAGCCTACAACATCTTTATGCTGATAGCAGTAAATACAACTTGATGATTCCACCCCAGAGAGTTTTATGTCATCCCATTCTGAAGCATACCTCCAGCTTTCTTTTTTGCTTGCTTTGCTTTCTGTAGATATCAGCTCAAATCTCCTTCAAAGAAAACTCTTCAACTCCAGAATAAACTTTATCTTTACAATACATCACCATCTCTTTCTTCTCTTGAGTATCCTGCTGATAGTTTTGTACTCGCTGCAGTGGGTCCTCCTTTTTGTCAGGTTTCTGAGCACTTAAAACCCAATTTATGCTGGGTTCAATTCTGCAGGGAATCCTGAAAACACACAGTTGTTCTCATTGTAAGACAGAAAAGCAAGCATAGGAGAGAACACAGCTAATCTCAGAAGCTAATTGCAGGATAGTTTCAGTGTTCAAGGCCAGGCTGTACAGGGCTTGCAGCAACCTACTCTAGTGGAAGGTGTCCTTGCCCATGCAGGGGGTTGGAACTGGAGAAGCTTCAAGTTGCCTTCCAACACAAACCATGACGTGATTCTACGATTCCTTGACTTAAAAGAATGAAGATCTTGGACTAGATTAAGCCTGGCATTTTAGGCTAAGAAAAAAAAAAAATAATTTAAGATGCAATGGGGAGTTGGGGGAGGGGGGGAGAGGGATTTACTTAACCAGAAAGTTTTGCATGCTGAGCAACAGAAATTAAGTGTCCCATTACAAAAAACCAAGCACACACTCAAAGCCCATGGCTGTACAGTGGAAGGAATTGTTAGCTGTCAACTCCTTAGCTTGAAAGTGCTTTCAAAAATGCTACAGCCAATTCCAGGAGAGAGGAACCAGAATTTGTAGTTTTATACATGCCAGTAATCCAGGTGGCTCCACCACTTATCTGCACCTCCATAAAAGATGATCTGAACAACTGACCTTAAAAATGGGTGTTAAATGTGGCTTGGGTACATACTTAGTTTAGAAGAAAACGCAGTGCACAGTTCCAAGACATCTGGTTTGTTTTGCGTGTGAAGGGACTCACAACCCTAAACTATTGGGGAAGTTATAAGGCTATCAGGTGGGTATATTTTAAAGCTTTTCTTGTGTGAGTGGGGGTTTATTACCAAGATCACTCCAGGGTCTTTCTACCCAAATTTCTCATGACAACTGATGGCATGATTTGCATCATGTTTACAGCTTCAATTCAGCACTTTCAGATTTGATTTGGTGACCATGGGGCATCATGAAGAAATGCATTCTAGGGCAGAAAAACAAGCTACTTTTAAACTTCCAGCTACATGGATAAAAATATATGGAAACTCTCTGCTCGAGTTGCTTCCAGCTAATTTACAACCATGCTCTCCTTCCTTTTCCCTGGTATAAAGGTGCTGCCTTCTCAAAGGAATAATTTTTCATCTGAGAAACCAGCATGTCAAGATCTTCAATTCTACAGCATCACTGACTCTCAGGAGTAAGAAAGTGTTATAGCTTAGACAGAAACTTCTTTTGCATATTCTTAAACTGTGTTATAGCCTGTTCTTGCCCAGGACTATTCTGCAGTCCACATGCAGCATACAAATCCCACAGGAAATACCCATGCTGTTAGCTACCTTGCACTGTTCTTTGATTATATACAATGCAGAGCCCTGAAAGCTGGCTGTAAGATCAAACATTCCTTTGCATTTCTGTCTTAGGAAGAACCTGTGTATTCTACAGCCATCAGCAGCCACAGAAAAAGGGGAGAAGCTTTGCAAACTAATGTTTTTNATATTCTTAAACTGTGTTATAGCCTGTTCTTGCCCAGGACTATTCTGCAGTCCACATGCAGCATACAAATCCCACAGGAAATACCCATGCTGTTAGCTACCTTGCACTGTTCTTTGATTATATACAATGCAGAGCCCTGAAAGCTGGCTGTAAGATCAAACATTCCTTTGCATTTCTGTCTTAGGAAGAACCTGTGTATTCTACAGCCATCAGCAGCCACAGAAAAATTGCAAACTAATGTTTTTTCACCTGCTCTAACACAGAGCATCTCCTGGGATTTATCAGCATTTCAGTGAGCATTGCACTAGCAGGAAGTGAATTTCAGGCAAACCAGCAAACTTGTCCATGACCTAAGCAACACTGTTGTCATGGAAACCTGGAGAGCTTGTTTCAGACTAAAACTCTGGGCAGATGTGAGTGCAAAGCACAGGAAAAAAGCAATAAGTCTCTCACACTTTGGGGCTGCTTTTATAGCAAACAGCATCCTAAGAGAAGTAACTGTGCTTTCATGTAAACATACTGAGTTAAGCTATTAAAATAATTAGCATATCTGAATACGATATAGGCTTCCACATAATGAGCAGCAATAGTCAAATCATAGAATCACGGAGTCACAGAAGGGTTTTGCTCAGAAGGGAACTTAAAAGTTCACCCAGCTCCATCCCCTGCCACGGGCAGGAACACCTTCCACTAGAGCAGCTTGTTCCAAGTCCCTGTGTCCAACCTGCCCTTGAATGTGGCCAGAGATGGGGCAGCCACAGCTTCTCTGAGCACCCCCTGCCAGTCTGAAGCAAAGACTCGCATGGCTTGTAGCTGAGCTGACTCTTGACTCTGACATACAAGGTGAAACTGAGCAGTGGGTGGGACACTTCTGGACCAGAATTCACACTGTTGCAAAGACGCTGGGGAACAAAAAGTCAATGTTAACAGCTTAAAGATTTAACTTTAGACTCTATGTTCCTCTATACTCAGAATCTCCCTTTTCCCAAGGTTTGGCTCATTCGTAGACTTTGTTATTTAAAGTAATTAGACTCGGTAGACTTTTCCAAGGTTAATTCTGCTGATACAGAAACAGTTACAGACCATAACATGAACACTAGCACCTAAAGTAGCAAGACACAGGTCTCCTGCATGTCCTCATCAGTAGCTAGCTGCTGTTTCTGAGGAAATGCTGGTCAAGCTGGCAATCTTGGTTGCTCCTCTTGTCTGTTTTCCAGGTGTAGTACCCACTTTTCAGCCAAGACTGCCCCAGTTCTGTGATACTACTCCTTCTGCTGGCTACCAAGAACCTCCAGACTCCTCAATTTCCCTCTCAAGAGGCCTTTCCAGCATCACAAAACCACCTTAACTTCTGCGATCCGTTATTTGAGAGAAGACGGATGGAATTTAGTCTGAGAACATGTTGTTCTCACCTGACTATTCCCCTAGACTCTTAAGCAGAAGTTACATCCTGAGAATATTCCACAAACTGACTTTTCTCCACCGGTTTTCAAACTGTTCCATTTTACTGTCAGTGTGAAGATGGCCAAGTGAAGCCTTTCCCTCTGTGCAGCTTTCAGTATCTCAAAGCATTCAGAAAAGGTTACTCTTTGGCTATAACAGAAGCCAGAAAGAGCACCACGCTTCAGTGAAGGGGCACTGAACATCCTCAGCTCTCTGCTAGATGCAGATCTATTTTTAATTAAAATCTAATCAATTTCATTAAAAGGGGAATGGAGACAACTCTAAAGGCAGACATTAAAAGGATATGGAAGAATTGGGAGACCAGAATGAATGTGTTAAGCAGCTCAACAAGGCAACTGATAGAAGAAATTTCAAACTGATAACTCCTCCTCTTCATTCTTCTCAGCTAAACTAAACCTGTGACTTTCTGAACTTTCCTATTTGCTTCAAATTGCTTTGGATCTGGTAGTAATTATTCCTAGAGTTGCCATGAATTCCATGCCATCTGCCTTCCTCCCTTCATCCTAGTTTTTGTTTCTAAGTTTTACTTATACAGCTTCTATATCCAGCAATCTTAAAACATTCTTCATCATCTGACTAGTTTCTATTCTTCTCCTCCAATCTACAAAGAGCAGGGGGACACTGGGGGTTATCCAAGAGCCTACGAAACAAGTGATTTTATAGGATTATATAACATCTTGGACCACTTGTCTAGAACAGTTTAAACACTGTTAGCACAGCTGTTTTTTTCTCATGTCTCCAGCAGTAGCTTAAACCACTGAAACCTGCTTTCTGTCACCCCACTGTCAGGATAAATATTCCATTGATACAGTAGTTCTTCAATTCCTTTGATCTCCACTTCTGTTTTGCTTGCACACACTTCAAAACAGACATACAGAATGCTGTACATGCCTTATTTTCATATGAAGAGGCAACAACGTTTTGTCTAATAAAATGACATTCGCTTGATCACATTGATCACCTCAGTGTTGTCCATAGGAAACTTGGTCTCCCGCAAATGGTGCCCGAACAGGGACCCTCGGATTCACTGCTGAAGCTGTGGAGACATCATGAAAAGGCAGACGAGAGGGTGGAAAGCTGGCTGGTGCCCCGGCAACCCCCTAGAGAGATGCGTGTTCAAATGAGAGGTTCGGAAAGGGTCCCACCCTTATCAGGTGAGTGGTTGGGGAGGAGATAGGGTCTATCTACACTGTCCAAAGAAGAGGCAGGAGTAGTGGAAGCTCCTCCAACATATACTCTCTAAGAGAGGAATTAAATATGATGAAGACACCCTCAAAGGGTTGTTATTATGGGCAAAAGACAGAGGATTAATTCTGGGTATTGCTGTTGCATTCGAAGTGTCTACTTGGGAGGCTATAGGAGCACAGCTTTGGGATACAGTTAGTGATGGGGGAAAAGCCGGACAAGAAACCCAAAAGTACTCCACTATGTGGAAACTAATTCGGGAGGCCTCACAAGCTATGAAGGGGGAGCAGGCAGCAGCCGCTTCTATTTTGCAGCTTTATCTCCAAAAGAACAGAAAGAGCAAGAAACTGTAATTATCGCAACCCCGACATCTGTTGTAAAACCCTCCCACCCATTTTCTAACTCTTTTGACTTCCATTTGGCCATCCTGAGACCTCGAGGGTCTGCTAAACATTCAGCACCACAACCTGTTGCACCTTCCCAATCCGTAAAAACTCCTGGAAGGGGCGAAAGTTGCTCCGACAATGAAATTGATGAGTCTACCGTAACAGAGGTCTTTTTGTGGAATGGCGAAGGAGTTTAATTGTGGGACACAGCCACAAAAGACAATCACACTGAGGAAAATTTGTTAGTCATTTGGAGACCTATTTTAGAGACATTAAAAAAGAGAACCTGGAGCCCAGTTCCCCCAGCCCCAGAACCTCTGCTGCCACGACTGCGAAAACTGAAGTCAGAAATGAAGACAATCCTTTTGACCCAGACCCTATTAACCCCATGAAGGAGCTTGTGCACATTCACTGGACTGCTGCTGTTACTGTTCTTGAGATTTTGACACCTGGTAATTCCGATGCTGACCTGGATAATCCTTTTGACCTGGAGCCTATTTATCCAGAAAAGAAGACTGATTTATATCCCCCAAATCCTCCTGATAAATGAACAGTTGTAAAGGGAAAAGCAAGATGGGTGGGGGATGCAGATATATTGTGTGCTTTCCCTGGTGTGTATGTGCTGTATCAAGACCCGTGGTGGGAAGGTCTCTTGTAGGCTCTTATTAGGGGTGTCGGGCAGACTGTAAACTTAGGTCCCCATACACAACTCATTTGATACAGTCTGTCTGTGATACTCATGTACTAGAAGTTGGCAAATGTAAGTATGTCCATGTTTCTATCAACCCTTGGAGACCTTTATAGATACTGCTGGCCACTTATTTGAACATAGGCTGTCCACCTGTGTTGAAATGAGTGAGGCAGTATAAAAGCCCAAGCCTCATGCGATGTGTGGGAGGCAGAACCTCTGCAGGGATGCCTGCTAAGGTTGAGCCTGCCACCTCACACTGTGATGATGCTTCTTGGAGCTGGTTTCCTGATGGTCTTCACAGGGTCCTTGTGCAACATGCTGTAAGTGAGACCATGTAGTGGAAGTAAAGATTGTCTGGATTTTGTGTTTCAAATATTGTAGTTGTGTGGAGTGTGCTTGTGGGGTCCCATACATATGTGTGTATGTGTGTTTATGTAGAGGACAGATGATGTTCTGTGTATTTTTGTTGTTGGATTCATGTAAGTTTTTAACGGGTAGCACTTTAACATTTTGGGTAAGAAAGGGTTAATGCAAAAGTGTAGTTGCTGGCAGGTATTTATAGCTGCTGCCAAGCAGGCAGTGCCCTCTGATTAGGCTCTGGTGGAGCAGCCAGGATAGACAGTGGAGCCGAGGTAATAAACAAACCTCTCCGTCTATTGAAGCATTGTGGCAGTTTGTAAAGACACCACAAACAAAGCCTAAAGAGTGCCCAGCAACAGGCTGGGTGCTGGGTAGGACCCTTGCTCAGTGTGTTTAAATAACCTGAGGATAAATCCAAAACTTGAAGGAACAGATCAGTTGAAACAAAAACTGCTAACTGAAAAAGTGAGAAGGATAGTGCAACCACAAGCTTTATCAGCCGTCACCTAAGCAGCATCAGGGTGACAGAGAAAGAAGGGAAAAAGTGAGTAATGACACAGCAAACTCCTTGACTGTTAACACTTTGCAATTTACTTCTGCAGCTATTTTACATTTCTTTTGCATCAGAATGCTTCTGCTTTAAGAAATCACTTTAACCTGTCTACTTCTCCAGAACTGATAACCTGGGGAAGGGGATGTATTTGTGTCCTCCTACCTACAGGTCCATGGCAACTGCCTGCAAAGTTTGTCAAGCCTTGTCATGAGCTGGACAGACGAGTGGAAGAACCCAATGCCTCAGCTGCAGGAGCTGACTGTGAATACCCCAAGCAAAATGAGATAGAGGGAGAGTAAAACAAATGATTGCAAAACATCGCTTGGGGGCAACTGAAAAGTAACGACTTTAATATGTGTGCTTGTAAAGTAGCTATTATTAGAGGCCGTGATTTTCTGTATAAAACCACCTGTATTTACTAGCCAGTTGCTAATAAGAAACTACACCTTGTATTGTATGGACTTGTCACTTGTAAAAGAAATGTTAGAGCAGGCAAATTTGCAGCTGCTGCTAGAAAATGCTAAGGCAAAAGCTAGAAATATTTTAATCCGAGGGTAGTGTTATAAAGCAGGTAATGGAATAAATTAAGAAGGTGGAAGAACTCCACTGGTAAGAAATTTCTTTGGCTAGTCAGCATCTCCAACATGCTGCTGCGCTCTGTAATAGTTACTCTGATAATGTAAATTTGTATGTGCTTTGCCATAGTAGACTAGTTACTAGATGAAACAGGTGAAACTCTGCATTACTCACTGATGTTGATTCTATTAGACACACAACTCTACAAAATAGGGCAGCAATTGATTTTCTCCTCTTAGCACATAGACATGGGTATGAAATTTTGGAAGGAATTTGTTGTATAAACTTGTCTGATCATTCAAAATCTATTAATGAAAGTATCCATAAGTTGAAAGATGGTGTGATGAAGTTAAGGGAAGATGATAAAGATTGGCTGTCATCACTTTTTTCTGGCTGGGGTATAACTGGATGGTTATTAGTCTTGGTCAAAGGAGGATTAATTTTGTTGCTTGTTCCCTTTGCCATCATCTGTATAATATCTTGTTTGTTACAATGTATCCAACGCATGGTTATAAATGCTACAAAGTGTATTTGGCTAGTGCAAAAACAAATGGGGAGATGTGAGTGGATTTTTAGCAAAGAAGGGCCATGTTCCCAATTTGGCAAGTACCTATGTGGAGCTCGGCATGAGCCGAGGATGAAGAAAGCCGGGTAAAGAAACACAAGTAACAGTGCAAGCAAGATAATAAGAAACTGAAATGTGCTAAGATACAGTAGTGAACTGTTAGCAAGCTTTAAAAGCTAGGTTTTCATACACTTAATTTAACCAATTGTAAGCAGTTGCTGTGTGCTCCATTGTATATGTATCCAAGCTTAATTACTGCAAGCCATTGATTATGTATTTACTAATACAGCAAACTATTGAATTAATACAGATAGCTATTATATATGTATCCATTTATAATACAGCAAGCAGGTGCAGACAACGGTATAAGAAGAGTAAATGCTTTATGCTAAAAGAGGGGGTCAAACATCTAAGGGAAGATGATGTGCTGGATTGGTTAACAAAACTCTTTAAAGGATGGGGAATTTCTGGATGGCTTAAGGATTTGATTGTACAGGGTTTGACTATATTATGTGCTCCAGTTTTGTTTGTATTCATAGCCAGTTGTATGTTACAATGTATAATATCTATGGTTAAGAAGAATTTGACATCTGTCTGGATTGCTCAAAAACAAAAAGGGGGATTTGTGGACTGGGTGTGTGACAAAGGACACCTTGTGAGCAATCCAGAGGCCTTGGTGTAAGGCAGCCTGCATGAGAATGATCACGTAGTCGAGATAAACTGAAGGTCGTGGATGAGGGAGTACGGAAACACCAGCTCCAAGGTTGCACAAGTAAGTAGAAGAGAAAAGTTGCTGAGAGATTCTGAAGGTTGAGTTCCCAGGACAGTGTTATCCAATCCTAGCATTGTTAAGGTTTAAGGTGCCCAATCAACCATTGCCAAATCCATGTATCTATGCTAAGAATCTCTATTATAAGGTTAACACTTTGTCTAATAAAATGGCATTCACTTGATCACATTGATCGTCTCAGTGTTGTCCGTAGGAATTTTGATCTACCGCAAATAGGTCTCCAAGCATCTTTCACTCCTTTGAAACTAAACCCTGAAGTTCCTCTGCACATATATCAACCATGTACCAAAGCCATTTTTCTCTTAGAGGCAAAAAAGACAAAAGGATGCACTTGATGTCAGCTACATCAGCGAAGACTCAAAGAGGTTCTTCTGTTCTAAATGGGGCCAGAACTTGAGCCAGCAGAAATTAATCTTCAGACACCTGGCAACTGGTTTGGTTTGTTTCTCTTACCTCCTAAGGGTAAAACGTGTGTTTTACTTGACTTTACAAACCCCTTCTTGCACCTGCTCATTTCAGTTCAGCTTTACAGTTTGCCCTGGCAGCAAGGAGCCATTGCTGTTTTTCTCTGTGGAGGCCAAGAATGAGATGGTCACGTTTTACGTGTGGGTTAATCCAGAAGAGGGTGCTCAAAGCTCAGAAAAGTCACAAGCATCAGTTTAGCAGCCGCGGCGTCTCTGCAATGCTTTTCAGTTTCCCTTCAGCTTCCACCTGCAATCTCAAACCCAGATCTACCACTGCCACACTCAAACTACTATCCTTTCCCAGCAGACGGCTGTTTGTCGACAACTCCGAGCATATTCTTCTAACCTCTTAAGCCAGGGTTATACTAATGGAGGAACTAATTCCTTAGAATTGTGCTGAGCACAGAATCATAGAATGGTTTGGTTTGGAAAGGACCTTAAGATCATCCAGTTCCAACCCCCGCCATGGGATCTAGTGATGCTTTATACCAGACCATGTCACACAAGCCCTGCCCAGCCTAGCCTTGCACATTGCCAGGGATGGAGCAGCCACAGCGACAAGATAACCCTGAGCAACCATGCTTACACAATAAATACAGGGCACACTCCCCACCCTCTGTTGTCAGGCAAACTGCACTTGTAATTTCTGAGCAAACAGCTTTATTACAGTAAGGAAGAAAACTTTCCACATCTCAGGCTTCACCTTCAGCTCCTCAAGTCCACACAGCAAGGAAAGCACTCCTTGAAGAAAGGACAGCAAACCTGAGCACTAGGCAACCCTGGCCAACTAGTGCTGGCCCCACTCCAGCACCTCAATCATAGAATCATTAGGGTTGGAAAGGACTTTAAAATCAAGTTCCAACCCCCCTGCCATAGGCAGGGACACCTCACACCAAAACATGCCACCCAAGGCTCTGTCCAACCTAGCCTTGAACACCACCAGGGATGGAGTATTCACAACTTCCCTTGGCAACTCATTCCAGTGCCTCACCACCCTCACAGTAAAGAACTTCCTCCTTATATCCATGTTTCTTTTGTAGTGAGGGGTCCAGAGCACACAGCCATATTCTCACAAGTGGAAATCACCCCAGCATTTGGTTGCCAGCTGGGGAAGAGTGTGGGTGATGGAAGGTGTAAATCTAGCCCAGAGCATCAAACAGTTTATTCCCCATCCTACCTGGCAATAGAAATGCTCACTTTGCTGAACTGAGGCTCTGTGGCAAGACCATGAGGACAATATTGCTGAACATGAGGGAGGATTGAGGGAGGCAGGGTTCAACATACTCTGGGGCTGTCACTTCCTGATGTCAATCCAGAGGTCAGTAGGCTTTCTAGCTGAAGCCTGGGACTCATAAGCAGAGCTGATATGCTCTTAGTGGACCACCTTGTTACTGATATTTAGAATTTTGGTAATTAAAAACTGAATCAATAATTTATAATACTTAATTCTAATAATGCAGAGTTATAAGAAATGTTTTAGTGAGAAGTGTGTTTGTTGAGCAACCAGAGGCTGTTATGAAATCCCCTGTATGGCCCTGTACCAGGACCAAAGGGACAGGTCAAAATCATTTAATAGAAACCAGTAGAACAAGTATAAGTTGATTTGATAGCAACATGCAGTACAAGTTGATTTACAAACCGATTAATACTTACGTAGGAACTAGAACAATAGAACAATGTATGTAGCCGTCAGAAGTCTAGACTAATGAGAGCAAAGAGAGCCAACCGTAACAGTTTACAGCTACCTGCCAAGGATACTGTGGAATTAGGTGAAAGGTAATTCCGGCAGGGGGAGATCACGACCGCCGACTCACTGACCACCTCCCCATTGTGTACCCCAGACTCATTTCTAGAGGATTCTAACTTTTGTTGCACAGAATCGGAAATGGGAGGAGAGTATGTTAATGATTGTTGGGAAATAACATGTTTATGTATGAGTAGGCTCTATGTAAGAAGCTTGATTTTGGTGCAAGGTGTGCACGTTAGGAGGAGCTATCCCCCGTGCACCTGACACCGTAATAAAGAAGTGTCTGCTTATCTACATCCCATTGGTGTTGATAAGTTTCTTATTCCGGATTTTCAGTAACAACCTCAGGTTACATCTTGGCTCTAGGTGAGCTTGAAAGACTGTGTCTTACCAGCAGTAGAGCCTGCTGTGCTCCTTCTGAATGGAGAAAGGTGGTATGCAGAGGGGTTGGCAACTGAGCCGAGAGAGGAACAGAGAAATGATGGTGACATTTGGCACCTGGAGGCAATGCTGACCTCTACCTTCAGCAGCAACAACAAAAACAATACTTTGAGCCCTGCTGGACAAGGTCAAAAAGGGAAACAACGTTCTGGCCCCATATTCAGCACCTCTGGAATGATACTCATTGTGCCAAAAGCCCAGGCAGGTCCTGGCAGGAGTTCTTCTTTAACCTGACAGCTGAAGTACTGCACAATTACTGATTTTATGACATAGAAAAATTGAGGAGGTATGGGGAAGGGAATCGACAGAATGTAACTCCCATGGGTTGAGATAAGAACAGTCCAGTAACTAAGGTATAACACAAACCACTACTTCTACCACCAATAGTAATAATAGTAAGAAAAATAACAAGGGAAGAGAATATGATAGCGCCCGCTGAAGAACGAGCCCTGATGGAGAGAAGAGTGTGCCCTTCCATGTAATTGTCAGTTACCTCCCCGGGCAGGACGTGCTGTGATATGGAATACCTCTTTGGCTAGCTTGGGTCAGGTGTCCTGTCTCTGCTTCCTCCTGCCCTCCCCTTCTCCCTGGCAGAGCATGAGACTCAGAAAGTCCTTGGTCGAATAAACATTACTTAGTGACAACTAAAAACATCGGTGTTATCAGCTCTGTTCCCAGGCTGGAAGTCAAAAACACAGTGCTGCACCAGCTACTTAGAAAGGAGAAAAATTGACTGCTACTGCTGAACCCTGGACAATATCCACCCCTGGATCGCTAGAAGTGGGTAACAGTCATGGGACTTACTAGAGCAGGCAGCCTCTCTGCAACATCCCTGATCCGTGCCCCTGGTAGGCAACAAACCTCCCTTGAGACTGGGTCAGGCTGACAGATGGGTGCCTCTGTGCCTCTCAAAGCAGAGTCCCCTGCTACCACTATAACCCACTGCTTTTTCTTGACAGCACCAGTACAGATCTTCCTTACCAGTGCACCAGCCGGCTGTTCCTGGTGCGAGTGCATTTCATCATTAGTCCCCTGTAGGACAGCAAAGCGGTTCTGGGTTTAGGAGGAAGCCCCTTCCCTTTAACTGTCCTCTGTCTTCTTCTTTTGTTGGTTTTTATTGTTACTAATTGCCAGCTTCCCAGGTTAGAGGTCTCCTTTCCTCCTTCCAGAGGGGAAGCTTGAGGCTCCTCTGCAGTTTGGGCCTGGAGCAAGCAGTCCTGCTTCCTCACAGCTTCCCTGACATCTTGCAGCCTCTTAACTACATCCTGCAGCACAGCCCCTGCTGCAGCAGGACCTGCACCAGTGATCAGCGAGTGCAGCCCTGCCCGTGGTGCACCCTCCACTCACCATAGCAGCTCTGCACTGCAGCCTCCTCTGTAGAAGAGGATCTGGTTAGAGACCATTGTAAAAACCACATGCACAAGTCCATGGGACCTGATGAAATCCATCCATGGATCCTGAAGGAGCTGGCAAATGAAGTTGCTAAGCCACTGTCCATCATATTTGGAAAATCATGGCAGTCAGGTGAAGTTTCCGAAGACTGGAAAAAAGGAAATATAGCCCCCATTTTCAAGAAGAGGAAAATGGATGACCCAGGGAACTACAGACCAGTCAGTCTCACCTCTGTGCCTGGTAAAATCTTGGAGCAGATTCTCCTGGAAGGCATGCTAAAGCACATGAAAAACAACGAGGTGCTTGGTGGCAGCCAGCATGGCTTCACTAGGGGGAAATCCTGCCTGACCAATTTGGTGGCCTTCTACGATGGGGCTATGGACAGGGCTAGAGCAGTTGATGTCATCTACCTGGACTTGTGCAAAGCGTTCGACACTGTCCCACACGACATCCTTGTCTCTAAATTGGAGAGACATCAATTTGATAGGTGGACCACCTGGTGGATAAAGAACTGGTTGGATGGCTGCATGCAAAGACATGTGGTCAATGGCTCGGTGTCTGTCTGGAGGCCAGTGACAAGTGGTGTCCCTCAGAGATTGGTGTTGGGACCTGTCTTGTTCAACATCTTTGTCGCTGACATGGACAGTGGGATTGAGTGCGCCCTCAGCAAATTTGGCAATGACATCAAGCTGTGTGGTTCGGGACCTTGACACTCTTGTGAGGTGGGCTGATGCCAACCTCATGAAGTTTAACCATGCCAAGTGCAAGGTCCTACACCTGGGTTGGAGCAATCCCAGGCACAGCTAGATGATCTTAAGGTCCTTTCCAACCCTAAGTATTCTATGATTCTAAGACAGTATGCTCTGGCCATCCTATCTGCATTGGAACAACATAAGGCGATCTCTACCATACCTTGCCAAATGCTCTCATGGTATACAAGTTTCTGCAAAAGTCATGCAAAGTTGCAGTATCACCACTTAAACCACATGAGGAAGAAGCCCACTTCTAGAAGTAAAACACAGCTCCGGAGGGTATCACTGGAAGGACCAATTTTACATTCGAGTTGAAGAAATTATAATGAGTGTTCCAGTTCCGGTCCCAGCCTGAAAAGCATGGGAACACAGAGCTGTGAGAGCAGTATACAACTCTGATTTTGCCAGTGTATCACACTGTTCACATTTGTTGTCAGATGCCTGAGAGAACTCAGTGCAGAGAAAGCTATTAGAAAATAAAATATTGCTTAATATTTATGTAGAATTTTCCACCAGCGTTTTTTAAGCAATCAATACAGGAAGTAATTTACCAAGAAAAATAAAAACATACAGTGGCATTCTGTGTGATCAGTAGCTTATGTTTTCAGAGGAAAACAGTTCTGCTTTATCTTTATTAGAATTAAACTTTAAGGCCTGAATTTACTATACATTATTCACTGTTACATTTTAAATTGGCAGAGAGGTAATCAATCAGGTCATTAGCTCCAAAATGCATTTAACAGTACATTTTGCTAAGCTCCCATATTAAGAAAACCACAGGAAAACCTGAAGCAGTTAACATCTTTTTATCATTGGTTAAGAACTAACAATTTAGGGCACTGCAATTGTTGTTCTTTAAGAAAAAGGAAAAAATTTCCACCTTCCAGCTTTGCCACTCTGGATTACTCTCTTTTTAACCATGTCCAGTCAATGATTCTCCCTTATTTAAATTAGTCTGTTGAGATCTTTCTGAAGCCATTTCCAGCTACAACAGGGCTTCCTTTTTGTGGGTAGCAGCACATGTCAGCTTGGCACACATGTCCTTTTTCACGAATGCAAGATGCTTCCTTGAGTTGATACAGGAAACTATCAAAACCATAGTGTGGCTGGATCTGAGGGTAGACTCCATAGCACTGGCCATCATTAGCATTTCTAGCCAGCAACATTATGCTGACCTAAAAATTCACCTTTTGGGGCTTTAAAGATTTAAAAAACACACTTCACATGCTCACCGTGACAGAGCAACTCCCGTATTTCAGATACATGGCCTCCCTCTCCCATGGCCTGCAGAATGAGGTGGCAGCGTACTGATATTTATTGCTGGTGAACTCAAACAAGAGACTGCTCTTCATGAGACACAATGCAAGCACAGGCAAATATGATGGCTGCATACATTCAGCTCTGGTTTTCCTTTTTCTTTTAATGCATAAAACGAGTACACAGATTTAAGTGACACTCAAACTCCTGGCGAGCAGCCAACTCACCCCATGGGTAACATAAATGTTGGGCATTTTTGAGTTGGGACACCATGGCAGTGAAACACTGGAAAAATCAAGGATTCATCCTGCCTCCTTCCAGCAGGGAGATGAATTTTCAAAGGGGAGTACATTTTCTGTTCTCTGAGTTACTGAACATACAGCAAGGTTGGATATCAGAAAAAGGTAGTCCAAGTAACTCTAGCAGATCTTTATATGATATCCAGATTTTGTGGCTTCTTTAGTAATCTTTACTGTTAGAAGACAAAACAAGTTATATTGCGTGTGAGCATCTCGTGATTTCTCTCTGTGTTTCCACAAATGCAATTAATACTTTATTTGAAATTAATTTTCTTTAAGGTTTCCCTAGCTTTTTCATATTTCTTCTATGCTCCATTTGCATCTATGTTCTCAGATAACTTCCACAGCCAGGAGTTAAATAATAACTTAAATAAAATCTAAAGTAAAATGATGAAGCTCAATAGATCAGTAGTAAGTACAGTAAACACCCTGACAAAATACAAAGGGGTCTGGAACCAACCCCTTTTTTAACATATCTAAAGCTTCTGTCTAAATAGGTTCGTTTTCTGACAAACAACAATGGGATCGGATCAGCATTATTGTTATAGCAGCCACATAACAGAACCTAGATGATTTGACAAGCATTCAATCAATTTTTTTTGTCCTGTACTGGCCTCTCGTTTTCAAAACTCATGGGAGACAACATGCCTTTCCCATGAGTATGAATCATCAAGTTCACCCACATGTCAGAGTTAACCTACAGTGAAACTGCCATCTTCTTATAAATACTTCACAATGTTTTAAAACAGGCACTCTGTCTGGGAAAAGGAGGGGAAGATCATAGCCCACTTGTCCTCCCTCTTTCCTCCTGAAGGGAAGAGGGGAGAAACAGAATTCTGTACTTCAGATAACAGAGACTTAATTCCTAAAACATTGCAATGTCATGTATTGAAAACATGGTCAGTAAACAACAACTGTAAGCCCCTACTTGTTCATATGACAAATGAAAGCATTTTCATACGAAAAATGGAGCAACATCAAAAAGCTACAAAACACATGGTGATTCTCAGCTCTGTCAGTACTGCAGCTGGTTTTCACGCAGGTTTAGATTAATCCAGGAGACACTTCTTCAGAGCTTATTCCAGGTGTCAGTTAAGCAAGAAATCTGGCTCCTGATAACCAAAGAGTTTAAAATCACCTTCAAACCGTGCGTAGAGGCGTCTTATGTCTCTCTTGCTAATTCCTGAAAAATAACGCTCTACTTTTGTTTTGTTGTACACTGTAATGCCTGGTGGAATTGTGGGGTATGATACCAAATGGTCTATGCCAGCTGCTTTCAAGATATACGGAGCATCATCCTCCAGGGTTTCATGGTGTCCAATCACGCTGTATGTGATTTCACAGGGAGCACAAAGTTCCACATAGGTTACCCAATGAATGATGTGGTCACCAAACTGAACATCCAGCCACCGGTGATTAGGATCTCCCAGATAGCGCACAAAGTCCTCAAACTGCAGCCCTTTGGTCTCTGTGCGATTCTTTCTATATTTACGAATGATGCCAGGAGCAATTTCATGCCGGTACCAAGGTTCAAAGCGAGGATTGTGCACAAACTTGTCTTTGAATGCAGAAATAAGTCTTTCAAATGGATCTCTAACAATAAAAAACTTGAAGTACAAATTCAATCTAAACAGAGGAAAGAAAAATATAAGAAATTAACGAAGTATTTAAAGTGTGTTTAATAAAGACTTACAAAATGCACATAAATTCTGACCACAGACACCAGCAATGTGAATCTTACACCACTTGCAGTCTATCAATATTAGAATCAATAGGACTAGAAATACAATCTCTGTCTTCTTACTAACAGTTTTTGTATACAGTACAAAGTGGAAATAGATCATTCTGGTTTTCACATTTTATTCAAACTGGAGAAGCTTAGTTTCATATAAACAGGAGACGAAAGATGCTGAAAGCTCCAAGTCAAAGATATTTTTAATTCCATGTGATTAAGCTCAAGAAGCAAAATACACAAAGACATGGAAGAAGTGGCTTGGTGCAGCTAAACACATAGAGGGCTGCATTTTTCACTGGCAGGTAGTTAGATAAATCACTGCTGAAGTAAATAAAAATAATAATTTGGCATTTTATTTGATGTTTTGGTGTGCTTTCAGTAATGGCTGAGAACACCATTTTCATGAGACCACAGTTTTTAACCGAATTTCACATTTTATTCTAATACTGAAATATATAATATTCTGTAATCAGAGATTATCTGCAGGAGGACTAAACTGAAAACAAGGTTTATTTCATTAAATAGCTGAGAAAGGAGACATAGAGCCCAATCCTCACTGATGTAAGCAGCGCGACTCTTTCCAGTCTCAACAGGAACTTGGATCAGTCTTCAGGTTCTCCTGACTTACTCCTCACCAGTGAGGGCTACAGGTCAGCAAACTAGATCAACAGATCCACATTATCCTTCTCTCTACACCTAAATTCCTTGATAATGTCAGAATTCCTAGCCAAACCCATGTTATGCATCTCCAGCACACTGTGGTGAGCTAACTGCAACAACCCAAACCAAAATGGCATTCAACTTCAAACTCCTGAGCTATGGCTCTTCCCCCAGGTGAACAGCTACTCTCTATGCAGGGCTGTTCACAAACCTCAGGCCAGGCTCTACTGATAGCTGACACATGTATAAGGGGCTGACTCTTCAGGATGGCTCAGCACACACCATAACTGTGCAAGTTTTACAAGTGCCTACTGTCATTTTATGTAAATTCTCTCCATGCTGCCACCCTTTACAGGGGTTATATATGGCATAGGGTCTAGTAAAGATGAGAGCACATACAGTCAAAAATCTATCCAAAGTAGTTTAGCAGGTTTTACTGCAGNCTTCAGGATGGCTCAGCACACACCATAACTGTGCAAGTTTTACAAGTGCCTACTGTCATTTTATGTAAATTCTCTCCATGCTGCCACCCTTTACAGGGGTTATATATGGCATAGGGTCTAGTAAAGATGAGAGCACATACAGTCAAAAATCTATCCATAGTTTAGAAGGTTTTACTGCAGAGTACTTTTTCTGCTTTCAGAAGAACCAGAAGGACCCAAAAAGGGAGATAAAGTGATTCAGTTAAATGGACAATACTCTCAGGCTAAGGAGCACTAACATTTTAAACCTATCCAGTTCCATCTCAATAAGTAAATCTGCCTGCAATGACAATCTTTCATGTAGGCATGTAAGATTTACTACACAGGGCAGCAGTATGGACCTTCCAAATAAACCTTCCTTTCTGAAGGTCAACTATGCAAAATCTAGGTAAGCACCGAACTGCATAAACCCTATATCCAGAAGAAGCTGGTTGGCTCACTTAACTGTATCATCAATTATGCTGGTGTTCTCCTTCAAAGCCAGTAGGAAGGCTGTCACAGCAAAATCTGTGAGGCCGTTACAGAAATGGTGGAGCAGAAACACAGACTGAGAATTCCAGATGTAGACTTCAGCTGTACTCTTGATTCCTTATTATACACTGATTCCTAAACCCCCTTGCACCCCTGGGAAGCTACCTCTTACCGTTTTTTAATTTCAGAGTCACTGAAGGAGGACAAGCGTGGAAGGCCGTTCTTCTCATGATCATGTACAATATTTTCTGGGATCTCTTCTATGGAAGAAAATGCTCCTAGACAAACCAGAGAAAGTGAGCAAGTGAATACTTCAGGGGAAAAAAGCGAGTACAAGCAAGCATGTGTGCCTTTGGCTGACAGCTTTTTGTTTGATCTTTCTCTTTTCTGTATTTTTAGCATTTACGGTTACTATGTTTAAAACTGTTAAATGATGAGAGGTTCTGACTGCAAAGCTGAAAACTGTTAAAATTCTTTAGGGTATGTGACATCAAGGTCCAAGACCAATGGCCTCACATCTCTCAGAAAGGCGCATTACGCAGATTTCATTAGCAACTATGTCTAAGCCTTTAACTCCCCACCTCAATGTCCCCATTCATTCTCTTTCCCTCTGCCCACACATACAAATGGAGGAAGACTTTGAGGATTAACTCCAATGAAGGAAGCAGCTTTCTGGCTGAGTTTCTACCACCAACAAAAAGTAAATGCTGTGGGCTGCTTTTGGAGCTGCTTCAACACAGAAGCACTTCCCTGTCAGGATCCGTAAAGTTCATTGAACAGCTATGCTGTGCTAAACCATAAATTCCAACCGTACAATATGACACAGACTAAAAAGCACTAAAATTAACAATAGAAAGTCTCCAGATGTTTATTTCTGGAAGCACATGAACTGACAAGGAAAATAATATCACTAAATTCTGATGTGCTTATTTTAGGATCCTGATCCTGGAAGTTTTTATGACCTTGAGAAATATCTCATGTGTACCCCTTGGGCTTTAGGCATAAGCCTTCACACATCAGCATCATTCCAGAGTACCAACCTGTAACAAGAACAGGATGCTTCAAAACAAACTCTTTGGCTGAAAGACTTTAAGGCTTTCTCTTTTCCAGAACTGCAGTGAATAATCCATACCACTCAGCTTCTCAGTTTTCTAACTGTCTTTTCTTTCGGGGGGGGAGGGGGGGAAGGCTTTTTATTAATTTCAGGGGTTTATATTTTTTTGTACTCTTCTCAAGTTACATGAAGACAACAGACAGCAGATTACACAGCCTCAGAAACTGAATCCTTGGAATCATCCAGAGCACAAACTCAGTACAAGCAATAGCAGAGTTAGCTCCTCCACAGTGCCTCCATAAATGCCACAGCTATGTTTTCCCACCCTGAACCTCTAAATACCAATTAGGTATTTGGATGTAAAATATTCCCTCTCACGTATCTGTCCTGCCTGCTGAAACTATTCAAAGAAGAGAAAGATCATCACCAGATACTAGTTCACTGGCAGCTCAAGGCAGAAGAGCCCAGTATTTACGTAAAAACATTTTTCTATCATTATCCAACATACCAGAACTAGGAAGCTCAAGGTGAAAAGATTTGCTGCTGGCAAGACATGAATTATCCTCACTCAATGCAGCCAATACATTCCTGCCTGTCCTCAGCTATTTTTTGCATGTTATCCCTCTTAAATTCTGACAGGAACAAGTACTTCTAAATGCACTTGTATAGTTTCATATTTAGTACTTTCTTGGTATGTGGCTTTCATGGGTATTTAAAACACACGCCCATATGTGTCCTATGTGTGTGCCTATGTGCACGCATATATTTGCTTGATTTTTAGTTCCCACCCATACATCAAAATTGAAACTAGTATTAAGGTTTTTAAAGACATACTTGTTGCTACAAAGGTTTTGCTGAGGGATACAGTTGTTTTTGTCAATTTGTCACCGTCTCTTTCAGGGTGTGCAAACTAGCTCACACAAAGTAAAGGAAAACACAGAAACACAAGTGCAGATCTGGCTGATCTTGCTTCGAACAAGCAAGCTGGGTCCACAGTGTTCAGGTTTCGCCTGTATCTTGGTGAGCTATGCCACCTGCAAAACCACAGAAGGACCTCAACTGACCTGATATGTAGCAAATTCAGAGCTTTGGTAGACAGACAGGCACAATGGTCTAATGTCAGACAAGGGTGTGTTATGTTAAATATGATCATGTTAAGTTTATGTGTGCAGGTAAGGGCACAGTAGAAAACCTTCAGGAAATGAGTTATTTTTATTGGCTATTAGAAGAAGATGATAGGCAGTGCTCACCTTGTAGATTGTTTTCAAACACACTAGTCCCTTTACTCCTTTTTTTACAGTCTTTTATAACATACCTTTGTTGAACAAACTATCGCCTTAGGCACCTCAGAATCTTTATAGCTCCTATGAGGTCGTGAGTGCTTCATCCCTGGCGGTGTTCAAGGCCAGGTTGGATGAAGCCTTGGGTGGCACAGTTTATTGTGAGGTGTCCCTGCTTATGGCAGGGGGGTTGGAACTAGATGACCTTAAGGTCCTTTCCAACCCTAACTATTCTATGATTCTATGGCTCACTGATAGCACATACACAACATTTCAGCAGTACAGACCAACAGCAGCTGCCAAGTTGTAACTGGCTTTCTTTGTGGCCAAACACCCCTAGTTTAGAGTAAGTGGCCTCAAGTTGGAATTTTTGTATTATTTCTATTTATGCAATTGTGATACCTTGTAGTTTACTTGTTTCAAATACCATAAAATACTGCCACCCCGTCAAAGATAACAAATCTACCTCCTACCACTATGAGTACTCTTTCATGACTCAAATCACTTTTGAGTCAAGCAATAACAATATTTACTTTCACAGAAAGAACAGGTGTATTTTCTATAAAAGAAATGTTTTGGAAGGACTAGAAGCAAATGTTAAGAATGAAAGGCTGAAATTAAGTATCAGAGTACAGAAAAGCGGAAAGAATCCATTTTTGCTTTGTCCCACTTGGACTAATTCTGCTTTTTCCTCCTCCTCCTCCTCAAAGAGACCCACACACCCACAGCAGAGTAGGTACCATTTAAAACAATCAAGACTTTTTTCCACTGAGTGTTGCCCACTTTTGGCGTCTGACAGAACAGGATCTTGTGCTTGTCACACACAAATATTCGGTCCAAGACGAATTTGGAAACTGCAGTGTGGGAGAGATCTCTCAATGCAGTGTCTCTGCAGACATTCCTGAGAAGCTCAAGTCTTTCCATATGAACCAGGGGCTGGCGGATCAGATTTCCAGAAAAAGCTTTTCCAGTTGGCTTTAGGAAATACAGAGGGGAAAGAAAAAAAAAAAAAA
>NDXB01021484.1:0-30555 GCA_002631895.1 Agapornis roseicollis | reverse complement strand
AAGTTTTTCCGGTTGGCTTTAGAAAATACAGAGGGGAAAAAAAAAAAAAAAAAAGAAAAAAGTGCAAGAATTTAGTTTTCCGATCAAATTCTAAAGTACAAAAATCCCCAAGCTGTGTATCTTAATGACTTCCAGATTCACAATTAAAACATTGCTATATATTAACTAACGGGTAGCATGCAGTTTCTTTCCTGTTCTGCTGCTCCCCATGCTGATTCAACTGCAAAGTCCTTATAGAATCATAGAATAGTTAGGGTTGTAAAGGACCTTAAAATCATCTAGTTCCAACCCCACTGTCATAGGCAGGGACACCTCACACTAAACCATCTCACCCAAGGCTCTGTCCAACCTGGCCTTGAACACCACCAGGGATGGAGCACTCACAACTTCTCTGGGAAACCCATTCCAGTGTAGTAGAAAACAATAGTAAGAGCTTTTCCATACAATTTAAGTCTGCTGCAGAGCAGCAGGGTCTTACCTGTGTTGATAAATATGCCTTGACAAATACTGGAATTCCTACAAAGCTTCAACAGCCAGTAAGAAAGTTTCTAAGAGGCTGGGACAGGGATTTCAACAGGAACTAAGCTTTAATCTCTGAGAGAGGGCTTAGGGATGCTGACCCATCTGGCTGGGAAAGAAGAATTTGGCATAAAAGCTCTGTGGTGTTTTCTAGCACCTGCAGGCATTCAGTGTTTTCATTTATTCAAGATGAAATAAAATCAAGTGGACAAAAATTCACACAAGAAGCATCAGTGGTTGGTATGGCAAATTAGAGAAGCAGGCAGGATTCCTCTCTCCAGAAATGGATGAAATGTTTGATATGTCTCATTCTTCTGAGACTGACAGGAACCACAACCACCCCTGCCTCACAATTAGTGGGGAGAGAGGAAAAAGGAGCTTGTCTGATTAACAGGTAATAGGAAATTTTTACATTTCTACTGACAAATCTTCCTCCTTCCACTAACTGATTTACATGGTTAGCAACATCAGTACTGGCTAGAGGAAGTACTGATTGAGAGCAGCCCTGCAGAGGGGGACTTGAGGATACTGATGAATGAAAAATTGGGTATGTGCTGTCCACGCGTCCTTGCAGCCCAGAAAGGCAATTGTATCCAGGGCTGGATAAAAAAAAGTCTGGCCAGCAGAAGAAAGGTGATTTTGCACTTCTAATCCACTCCTGTGAGACTCCTACCTGGAGTATTGTGTTCAGCTTTGTGGTCCTCAGTACAAGAAAGGCATGGACCTGTTAAAGTGGGTCCAGACGAGGGCCATGAAAATGGGCAGAAAGCTGGAGCAGCTCTGCTATGAGGAAAGGCTGAAAGAGTTGGGCTCATTCAGCCTGAAGAAGAGAAGGCTCCAGGGAGACCTTCTAGCAGCCTTGCAGTACCTAAAGAGGGCTTACAAGAAGTCTGGAGAGGGACTTTTTACAAGGACAAGGGGTAGCAGTTTTAAACTGAAAAAGGGTAGGTTTAGATTAGATATAAGGAAGAAATTTTTTCTTATGAGGGTGGTGAGGCACTGGCACAGGTTGCCCAGAGAAGCTGTGGCTGCCCCATCCTTGGCAGAGCTCAAGGCCAGGCTGGATGGGGCTTGGAGCAACCTGCTCCAGTGGAAGGTTGCAACTAGATGATCTTTAAGGTCCTTTCCAACCCAAACTATTGTATGGTTCTATGATTTTAGGTACAGTGTCCAAGTTAAACATGAAAAAGGAATGATTTTATGTTTTGTCCCAGTTCTCCATATGGAAAAAAAAAACAAAAACTAAACCCCTCATTCTGCTTTTTGTGTTACTCTTCTCCAACATGCCCCTGGTCAGAACGAAATCTGAACAACCTGACAGATTGTTTATCTGTCAAAACAATTTCTTTTGCATAAAACCAGGATTAATATTAGTGCTTCATGCTATCAGGAAGTCAAAAAGGAACAGATATAGATCCAGAAACCTTATTATCCTCTTCCATACAAGTAAAGGAAGATACTAATACTCATTACATAGATCTGTTAGCCTTCCTCTAAAAAAGCGCCTCTCACAAGTCTTTGGGGTATAATTTATATTTCAGGTTATTTACATGCAAAACCAAAACCGTGTTGTGTTTATACAGAAACCTACTTTCCATGCTGCATCACAAAAACACTTTAAATATAAGATGACTTATGTAACCAATGGAAAAAACTTGGCCTTAACCTAATGTGCAACTAGTTTCAAATTAACGTTTGCACAAGGGAATCTCAGTTTCTTTGCAGTTTAGCAAGTACCACATTTGTTCTGCTTTACTGCTGAAAGCACAGAACTATGCATCTAAAGGATCAACTGGTATTGAATACTATCGTGTTCATGCTCGACTTTGGAAAATGCAGAGATGTGAAGCACATAGAGCAGAAAACATGAAAAAGAAATGGAGACTGATAAAAAGAATCAGAGAGATTGGGCAGAGAACTCAGGTAGCAGACAAGCCACCGGTTTGCCCTCAAGAATCACAAACCTGATGGCTATGGCAATACAGAGTACAAGTAATCAAAACCTCAGACATTATGTTAAAAAGGATAACAAAAATGACTGTTCTGACTTGATAAAGGAGTACAGTAATGATTTTCTCCTAAAAATGGAAACACATTAAGTTAAATCATTCAGATGAAACAAGACAGCTGGTTACCATAACAAACTATCTTTGTGAAGCTAAAATGAATTTGGTTTGCTCTATCTAAATAGATCAATCTGAATAAATAATTTCCATCTAGAAATTCCCTTTAACAACAGAAGGGAACTTAATCTTTTATTTTCTCCCACTCTTTAATACATGTAACCCTTATCTCAACTGTAAGCACCTGGAATTCTTCAGGCCAACGTTTTTCTTCTGGCACATGTACTTCCTCCACTTTTGTTACAGCTGTCAGTATCAATGGCTCTTGTTTGGCACCATAGCCTAAAGTAGGAAGAGAGGCAAGAGCATTACAGAAGGTGGGGAAAAGGCAACTATTTCTGCTTTACAGCTAACACAACTGAACATCACTTTCTGTATTAAGTGCACAAAACATTGTACTTGTTTCCAAATTGGAAGGTACTAGACAAGACATGAGACAACCTATGAATATTTTAAAGGATGTACTCTATGTGAATTTTGGATGGAACTTCAGTTGAGTTTTAGCAAGGAAACATGTCCATTATCTTTTATTTTGGTCTTTTTTACACAGACTGTGCAAAGAGACATAGGAATCATAGATGCAAACATCACAATTAGTAGACAACTGAGTACAGCTATATGGGTTTGAGAGTAAGACATTTTTATTTTCCAGTAGAATTACCAAAGTATGGGCGAATAAAAAAAATCTATTAGGTTTCTGCCTCCCCTCATATTAGCAGATAGGTTTCTTCTGTTGTAAACTCTTAGACATTACCAGAAGAAAAGTGTCATTAAGGACCATCTTTTATTTATTTGGTGCTCTAAGTAAACACCTCTAACCAGCAATAAATACAAGATCCTCCCTTCCTTTATTATTGGACTGACTGCCTTCCATAGAGACTCCCACAACAAAAGAAAAAACCCAGCTGATACTCTTGGTCTTTTTTAATGATTTTATGACAGCTAATAGTTTCAGACCAAGTTAAAGTGTGTATCCTTGCAGTGCACTTTGCACCTTTTGCAACTGGCATGCTATAGGAAAACTGAAAAGCCCACAAGGCTATAGCTTTACATGGTACAGAAAGATCAAAAATAATTCAAAGCAGCCTTCCCTAACCACAAAGCAAAAAGAATATGACTTCTCCCTGAAAATTTATCTCCATCCAGGTTGGACTACTTTTCCCTTCATGCAGTTTCTTCAGTGAATAATTTGTCTTCGTCTGCATCCATAGTGGCTTAGTGTTTTATAGTGGAGAAACCTGGAAACTGCCTATGTCCTTTTCTTAAGGGAGTACTCTACTCTGCCTCCACTGGATTTTAATAACCGTCATGCATGGAAAAGCAAGTTAAAGCTGAAAACCATGTAAGCAACTAAGCAATCAGATACAGCAAATATTGTTGTGCACAGACTTACTTCACAGTATCCTTTTGTAAAATCAAAGTACCCTGATTCAATAAAAGACCAGTTAAAGTATTCACCATTATTATCATGTAAAAGCATGCCTGCAGATGCTACTAGAGATGATGAACAGAAATTTGCTCCTTCTCATTAAGGAGTTCCTATTGCTTATGCATCCAAGACATCAGTAAAAGGCTTAAACAAAAGAACATTGATTTATTGAGCATCTGATGGTTTTGTTCTATCTGCTAAGTAGACACAGCCAAGTAAGGCCAATTTCTGACAAACCATATTTTATTAAGTCTAGAACTGTCTCTCCAGGATTGGCCATCTTATTTGGACTTTATCCAAGCTTCTGCTGGTATATTCAAATTACTTCCCTTCATGACTCCCAGTACAAATACTGGTATCTCCAACACATGCATGCACTTAACCACAGTCATGTCTTTGCAAGACTGAAGCTTAAGAAATTACACAATTTTCTGCTCAGAGAACTATTCAAAGGGGAAGGAAGCTTCAGTATAGACAAAAGAGAAAAGCTGGCAAGCCAAGGTAATAAAAAGCCAGTAAATGCAAGGGGTGTACTCTAGTAATTTTTTTAACTACTTTTTAATCCTCCTGACAAATTCTCATGTAAAAAAAAACCCACTCAAAGGATACTTGAGCTGGGAAACAAGAGTTGGCATCAAATGAAATACTGAAGATTTAACTACCTAACATAAGACTAGCTTATTTGCAGATGTCCTAGGACTCAAAAACAACTGTGACCAAGAAAAGCTAAGTTACCCTACAGTTCTCATCTGTAAGACTTGCTGAATAAATCTCCACATAGAGATATGCTATTTAAAAAAGTACACCTAATATATCTACTGAAACAAATGTCACTAGTGATGTCAGTGTTCCAGAAGTTACATATTTTTGCATATCTTAGAAAGATGCAGAAATATAGATCTCTTACGACTAGAAGTGATATCATCACCTTCACCCTGAACTCTCTGTAGGATGGCTTTGTAACAGTAGCTCCTCAGGAGGCAGAAAACTGTAACATGCTGTGTAGTGTCATCAAATGGCTTAAATTCCTCATCAGCTTAATACCATCTGGGCTACTTAGGCTAAGCAAAAGCCTATAAGTTGTTTGTCAGTCAAACAGCAGAGGACAAAACTGAATGCAAGAAGCAAGGCAGAGGTGGCCAGGCTAAGTGCACTGCCAATGAAACAGAATTTTCCACAAGTTTTACGTAATACTGCAGCCACAGGACAAGCAGTCACAAGAGGACAGAAACTAGTTTTCATGTGAAATGAACTCTTCAATTCTTTCTGAATCTCCTGTCTTTAAACAGGTAATTGTTCTCTGTTGTACTGAACGTGACTTCTACTCCTAGTAGATCAAGATACTGAAACCAAATGTATTGAAACAGCATACCTCACAGAACAGTACTGACAAACATGTTCTTAGCCACCAAGAAAAGGACATGATGTTAGTTTTGCTGACTTCTACCAAGAAAAGCAGAAACTATCAGCACTGTCACTTCTAGAAATTTAGTTATTCTGTTCTCAATCCTACAAAAACAGCAGTACTAAAGCAGAACTAGTTTGCACAGAAGGAGTATTTGTGAGAAGCACTATTCAATTTTCCATTTCAGATCAAACATTGAATTTGAACTTACCCTCTGGGTCTTTGAAAGTCAACGTGATAAACTTGCTAGCAACCATGAACATAAATATCACCCAAAAACATGCAGCTAGCAGCAGCCACTGGTGGTGCATGTTGTCAGACATGAGCCATATAAAGTTGTTGTTTCCTGTTTGAAAGAGGAAAGATTGACACATTAATTATTTTTGTTTCAGTTTAGAAAAATGCTTTCCATAACCAAAATGACAAAACTCTAATACACGTGTGTCACAAAATATAGCAGTAGATTTCACTTCATAGATTTTATTCCTTTGGCTGGGTTTTTTAATCCATGTTAAGGCTGAGGCAGTGTAACTGCCGGCTGTTATCAAAGGGAGGTTTCATTTCTCCTTCACCCCTATGTACACATTCCCAGTCCCCTCCTTGTGCTGGCAATAGCACCTCACTGATTGTCTGACTGCTTGGGGAGAAATACCAGAAACCCCCTGATTTTTTAGAAGTGTAGTTTACTTCGTGATTTAACTTTGTGAGATGGCTTGTTGCAGGAAAGGAAGGGAGAATGGAAAATGCTGCCCTCTTCGTGGTAGCTAGTCAGCAGATTAACCTGTAATGACAAGCTGTAACATTAACAGTATCCTTGGTTATCTCAAATCAGCTCATGACATGTAGCAGAGTCCTGCTCTGCACTGCCCACATGAATTAAGGCTGAAAGCTACTGAGCGAGAAAGCTAAGCTTAACCTGACAAAATATTTAAATACATTAATGCCTCTTTTTATCTTGCCACTTTTATTGCCAGCAAAGTATCAACCACGGTTCTAAAAGATCTTTTTATGGTCATCTTGCTAAGCACTGTCCACATAGTAAAAAGGGGGTTCCTTGCAACAGCTACTACCTGTAGCTGTACCCCTGCAGATAAGTCTTAAAGACAAGAGTGCAGGAAGAGTTATCCAGATGATTGAGACCTCAGATTTAATGTGCAAAGAAACCACAGGTATTGACTGAATTCAAGCAGAGTGAGGATAAGGATACCGCACAGTATTACAAACACATGGTGTCTGCCCTACTTCACAGTTTGTAAGTTTGCTGGAGTGCTCTAACCACTTCTTAGTTGGATTTTAGAAACTAATCCTAACAAACTATTTTTTTTTATGGTTAAAAGTTGAGATGCAATACAAGAAAACCAACTGTAAAAAAGATTTAAGTCCCCAGCTATTAAGAGAAATCTAAAGTTTTAAGTCACATCTTTTGCTGAATTTCCAACTTCTGATGCACAATGCACCCAGGGAAACACTGGGGCTGACACCAAGTATCCATGAAAGCTCCACTGCAAAATTGAGGCTTTCATAACTTAAAAACCCCAAACCAAAACAAAAACCCACATAAAAACCTGACACTCCTCAGGCTTGAATATTTATCTTGCAAAAATAAAGCACCATTGTCTCAGTTGCTGCTGGAGATAAGACACCTGAGGCCATGAACTCAGGTAATGGAAAGTTCAAACATAACTGAATGCTTCCTTTTGAGGATACATACAAAACAATTTCAGAAAGCTTAACCAAAGAGGATTTAATACAAAAATCTCATATGATGAGATCCTCTGAACAGTCCTGTGAGGTTTGTGCTTGTAGCCTCTGGTAAGAACAAAAAACCAAAACCACCCATACAACTAGCAATATATGAAGACAGGCTGAGAAAGTTGGGACTGTTCAGCCTGGGGAAGAGAAGACTGCATGGAGACCTCATAGCAGCCTTCCAGTATCTGAAGGGGGAGAGATGCTGNTGGGGAAGAGAAGACTGCATGGAGACCTCATAGCAGCCTTCCAGTATCTGAAGGGGGCCTATAGAGATGCTGGGAAGGGGCTCTTCATTAGGGACTGTAGTGATAGGACAAGGGGTAATGGGTTCAAACTTAAACAGGGGAGGTTTAGATTGGATATAAGGAAGAAATTCTTTCCTGTTAGGGTGGTGAGATGCTGGAATGGGTTGTCCAGGGAGGTTGTGAGTGCTCCATCCCTGGCAGTGTTCAAGGCCAGATTGGATGAAGCATTGGGTGGCACGGTTTAGTGTGAGGTGTCCCTGCTTATGTCAGGGGTGTTGGAACTAGATGATCTTAAGGTCCCTTCCAACCCTAACTATTCTATGATTCTATGATCAAACTCAGTTCTAAAGTAGCCACATGCAACTTCAATGGGAGTCACATCCGCATGGTTTGTGATCACATTTTTCATACAGCTACTTGAGTGAATTGCCAGGGAATACCAGATGCCCTCATTCCCAGCTAAGATGCTAAAAACATACTAGTTAATACTTCTAAGCAAAATTTGCGGTAAGTTTCTCAGTCATATACTGGTATTCCACCTTTTTCATTCCCACAAAGCTTCAATAACAGAACTGGCCCTGGTTTTGACATTATTTCATCATGTCCAACAGCGACATCAATCCTACTGCTACAGGTGGTGATCAGTTTTCCAACTAGCTTTTGCCTTCTAGCAATGCAAATGTTTCCAGGGAGGGTTTTCACTGTAGCTGACAGAAGTGAAACATCTTCAGGGTATGCTGAAAGCTTGTGAAAGCAGATAGACAGCTCAAAACAGATATGGGACCCTAAGGTTGTATGTGAAACAGGTGAAAGAAGGAAAAGAACAAAATATCTCCAACTGAAAAAAAAAAAAAGAAAAAAAAACCAACAAAAAGAAAAGGATTCATTATTTGTAGCTAGGATGGCAGTGTTCAGGTTATTTTTATTTTCTCAGTGCAGTATTTCTCAGTTTGGCTTTTGAGAGATCCTTTTTAACCCTTCTTTTATGGTTTCATTTTAAAGTACTGCATTTAGGTAAAAAGACACATGAATTTTATTTTGGACAATTACAGGTGGTGTGATCTCCATGTTTGTCATCACCCATTTTCTGCTGCAATTCCTTAGCCTCTGAGCATGCAATGTCCAACACATGTTATTCTTCAACATCAAAAACTGTCATCCAGGAAGGGCAAGCAATGTAGTGTGAATTCCTGAACACTGACCTCTTTGCAGTTAAGTAGTTCACAGGACACAAAACGCAGCAATGACGTTTTTACTTTATAGGTAGCTCTGCTAAAACCATGAGAACTGTTCAACATTCAAAATACAATTGAACCTGTCTTCAAGGCAGTAGACTGACAAAAACTTGCAGAAAAGATTCTGCAAGAGGAAAACCTCTTTCTAACCGTCAGCTGCAGGCTTTTCAGAGATATACCCAATGATCTGGGCCAGACCCTTCTGCCTAACCCAGTATATTTGTTTTACATAAAGAATGGTAGAAATGGCCTCAAACATTTGTGGGAGCATCCCCACTTTTATAATGCTGATGGATGTACACCCTTCAGAAAGGATTATTGATCTGTATTCCCTTATGTAATTATGTATTGGATTTCTAAGAAGTTGTGTTAAATGACATGGGAATTACAACTATCACACACAGGACTCTGCTGCCAGATCCTGTGCTCTAGAGGTAGAACAATATTCAGACAAAGACATTTATGAGCAGTACATTTACTCACCTCAAAGACTTGAACACTGAGACCAAGAAGGGAAGAGAATCATAGTCCCACCCATAACAACCATCACTATTAACTTTCAATACGTTGAAGCTGAGAGGAAAATATTAAGCAGTTTTGTCTACTATTTCTTAGGCATGCAGCAAATCTTCAACCATACTCATCAATGTGAGAGTCTTGTCAGAGGATCTGTCATAACCTAATTACATCGGCTGGTACTACACTTGTATCAGCAGCGCATAACCTATCTCAAGAAGCAGGGCCAGTCTAAATTGTATACAGGAATAACTTAACCATTATGTTTATTTAAATGCTGTAACGTTTTTAAAATAACATGGTTTAGTGTGAGGTGCCCCTGACCATGGCAGGTGGGGTTGGAACCAGATGATCTTAAGGTCCTTTCCAACCCTAACTATTCTATGATTCTATGTTGTTTCCCTTTCTCTAGCTTCTTCTTTAATACTTTTATTGTTTTCACATAGCTTTTTACATAGGGTAATTGCACTTCCTGTTACATTTCCAATCTTACTGCATTTCTGTTGCCTCTCCTGTTGCTTACTTTCTAATGAATACATGTAGCTTCTGGGTTTGTTGTTTGGGTTTTTTTTTTTTTCATTTATTTCCTTCTGTTTCCAAATGTGTCTTCTTCTTGCCTAAAACATTTTTTCTTTACAAGCAGAAAAAAACAAGAATGCTGCTGATGGTTTAGTCTGTTTTCTCACAATTAAATGCTATGCAGGGATTTTTAGGTTACTCCTTCTCCCTCTTACTGCAATTCTACAGATTTTTAGGAGCACAAGATCCTCCAAAATTCTCCATCCATTCCTCTTTCCTTCCCTCCCTGGATTACTTACCCCAGAAACAGTCACATAACTCTTAGATCTGCCAGATGCCATTTTTGCATGAGAAGAAAAATGGGATTGCAAACACACACACAAGCACAAACCAAAGATCAGGACACAAAGCATGACAGGCTCAACTCATGGCCTGCAAGTAACCTGTTATCTGGAAAAAACACCTGTACTTCACAGAAGGCTGCTGTCTTCACATGAATGATGTGCATAAAACATTAGAACTCAGTACAGAGCCTTCTGCTCTACAGCTCAGGCTGCTTGGACAGAGGCTCCCGGGCAAGACAGTCCCTGCACACATCATGAATGACAGCAGCATGCTGGTAGTCTCAAACTACCAACTGCTTGCCCATCAGCACACGACTAATGATGTAATCTGAAATGGAACTGGTACCAAAGGCCAAACAACAGCTATCTGGGCTACCTCATCCATTTTCATAAAGGCCTCCTTTGTGTCACCTTAAGCTTAAGAGATCTGCACAATTTATTACACGTATAAGAACAAGACTATCGCACACTCCTTAGGCAAGTTGTGTGGCACTACATCATAGCATGCACTTCTGAAAGCTAGCTCTTTCCTAAGGCTCTCCGCCACCCCGGAGGCATGAACAGGCCTATCCCCTCCAGCTACTGCTGGGGAGTGGAGTCCTTCCCGAACAAGCACTGTTCATCTGTCACCGGGCAGAAAACCAGCTACGGGAGCAGTGGAGCCCGCCACAGCCGCGGGACCCTCCACCCCAGCCCGGGCAGGCTCAGTATGTGCCAGCCCCACGGCCCACAGGTTCGGAAGGGGACCCTGCCTCCCGTGTTCTGTTGGACAGACACCAGGTCCAACTCCACAGGGCACCCCATGCTTTTCGCGGCTGGCAAAGGCAGCGGCTCCTCCTTCCACAGCACCGGGGCTTCACGCGCTGCCCAAAGGCGGGGGTAAAACCAGAGGGGTCCCCGCCAAGAGGACGGGACAAGGCTGTGGTCTGCCCGGCAGGGGATGAGCCGAAGCAGAGCGCAACCCCTAGCCCACTAGCCGGGCTCTGGCGCGTACCTAGGCTGAACAAGCGTAAACTTTTCCCGTTCCGGAGGAGTAGGCTCCCCGTCACCCACACCGGCAGGTACAGACAACAGGCCCCCACCGGCTTCCTTGACCGACCCGCCGGGAAGCCTCTCCCCAGGACTGCCGGGCGCCAGGCCTGTCCCTGCGGCCCGGCCCGGCCCGGCCCGGCCCGGCCCGGCCCGGCCCGGCCCGGCCCGGCCCGGCCCGGCCCGGCCCGGCCCGGCTCGGCGCGGCCCGGCCCCGCCCCGCCCCGGGTTAGCGGGCCTCCCTCACAGGGCCCTTTCCCCGGCTTACCAGTCTCGCCAGTGCCGCCCTTCGCAGCCTCGGCCCCCAGCGGCGCGGCGCCGCTCCCGCTGGGGGCCCGCCTCACTCGGCGGCGCGGCTGGCCCGCTCAAGCGGCCCCGGCTGCCGCTGCTGCTGCCGCCGCCGCTGCTGCTACTGCATCCCCCCGCCCGCGGGCGGGCGGTGGCAGCGGCAGCTCCTCCCAACCCCGCTCAATCCGGCTGCCGCTGCCCGGCGGCCGCTGCTGCCTCCGCTTCCTCCCGGTGCGGACTGGCTTCGGCCTCGGTCGCGCCACCAGCCCCGCCGCAGGGAAAGCGAGAAAGGTGGAGGCCGCAGCCGGGACGGCTCCTCTCGGCTCCGAAGAGGCGCAGCGCCGCACCCGGCCGCCCGGAGGCGGGCGGGAGGGATGGATGGGTGGATGGAGAGCTGGGGGGTCGTCCCGGCGGGACCCCTGGCAAGGAGGACGGCGCTGCCTGTGGTCGGCCTCAGCTCCTACGGCAGACCCAGGCCCCGGCAGCTCCACCACGTTGGCTTCCATCTTCCACAGGGTGGCTAGTGTTTCTCGGTGTTAGGGCCGATGTTGTTTAGTATTTCCATTGATGGTCTGGATGTGGGGATTGAGTGCACCTTCAGTCAATCTGCTGGCAACACCGAGTTTGCTAGGAGTGATGATCTGCTGGAGGATAGGAAAGCTCTGCAGAGGGATCTGGACAGGGTTGATGGGCTGTGGCCAGTGGTAAACAGCAAGGCAAAGTACGAGGTCCTGCACTTGGGTCACAACAGCCACATGCAATGCTACAGGCTTGGGGAAGAGTGGCTGGAAAGCTGCTCATTGGAAAAGGGACTGGCAATGCTGATTGACACCACTGAACATGAGCCAGTGTGTGCCCAGGCAGTCAAGAAGACCAACAGCATTCTGGCCTGTATCAGCAATAGTGTGGCCAGCAGGGACAGAGCAGTGATCATCCCCCTGTACGTGGCACTGGTGAGGCCTCATTGAATCATAGAATAGTTAAGGTTGGAAAGGACCTTAAGATCATCTAGTGCCAACACCCCTGCCATAAGTCATCTCGAATCCTGTGTTCAGTTCTGGGCCCCTTGCTACAAGAGAGACATTGAGGTGCTGGAGTGGGTCCAGAGAAGGACAGCAAAGAAGCTGTTGAAGGGTCTGGAGCACAAGTTGTATGAGGAACGCCTGAAGGAACTGGGAGTATTTAATCTGGAGAAAGGAAGCTCAGGGGGGACCTTATCGCTCTACACCAACCTGAAAGGAGGTTGTAGTGAGGTAGGGGGTCAGTCTCCCAGTTAGCAAGCAATAGAACAAGAGGTAACGGCCTCAGGGTGTGCCAGGGGAGGCTTAGTCTGGATATTAGGAAAAAATTCTTCACCAAAAGGGTGATCGGGTGTTGGAACAGGCTGCTCAGGGAAGTGGTGAAAAAACTGTCCCTGGAAGTATTAGTAAAACATGTAGGCAAGGCCCTTAGTTACATGGTTTAGTGATGGACTTGGCAGTCCTGGGTTAAAGGTTGGACTTAATGCTCTGAAAAGTCTTTTCCAACCTATGATTTTCAGCGGGGCCCACAGCCAGCATTCCCACTGGACTCACGCACACAGATGTGTATTTGGGGCTTTTTTACTGTTAAAAATATCTCTAATGGATCCCTAATGCTCGTGTTTCAAAAAAAAAAGGCTGAAAATGGGATTTCTGTACACCTGCAGGACTCCAGTACTCACAAATCCCATCAAAACTAGTGGTGGTGATGGGTCTATTTTCACCAGCTATTTAAACAACTCTTTGGCTGTAGGGGTGTGTTACAGTATTGAGGTGGTGTTTCCTAAACTCTGCAGGAGCAAAGTTCCAGTGATGGAGCAGGGCCCTCTGCAGAGTGCCTGGAGGAGGTATTGTACCAGAGTAAAGCCACCCCATTTTAAAGCTCATTGAATACAACAGCGCTGGAGATGTGCCATCCAGTATGAAACCAGGTGATGCAAACACAAAGGATGTCATTTGACTCCAAAAGATGTGCTCCTATTACCTGGCCCAGCACAAAAACTGTCCGGTAGTATCTTCTCTTGGGTCTGGTCACTTGATTTTCCCACTGGGAACTGGTAAATTGAGTGTGGGGCACAGGGAAATGCCATCTTTCAGGCAAAGAATCAGAATAAGCAACACCCTGCAGACATGTTGATCAGTTTGAACTAGTCATACAGTCATGCTGCATTAGCAGCCCTCCCAGCTTTCATCTCTCCTTCCATCTCTGCGTTTCTTTCCAAGTCTATTCTGTGCTTGGAAAGACCCACACAAACAAGGTAATTTTGAGCTCAGTGATGGGAGTAGCAAGAGTTCTGAAATCCACACAAGGAAGAAAACTTGGATTTTTAGGCTTTGGGGAATGATCCCTGAATCTTTAGTCAGGTGATCAATGCCACACAGCATTGGCCCTCTCTGCAGTGGACTGTTGCAGTTCATGCTACACAGCACCCTGGTTTTCCTATGAGATCTTGTGTGGAGAACATGAGACAAAATTGCTAGTTATGGGGTTGTGTGAATAAGTAAATACCTAAACAATATACAGTCCCTTGAATCTGGTTTGCCACAGAAGACTTGAACCCTAATAAAGGCTGTGAGGAGAAGAGGGACACTTGCTACAGGACCAGAGCCAACAGTTCAAGACAGGACAAATTCAGAAGAGACAGAATAAATTCAGAAGAGACAGAATTGGAGCATCAGTTTCTGTTTGTGTGTCTGGTTGCCAGTTAATGAAAATAATCCAATGGAAGTAGAGTTTAAAATGCTTTCACAGCTAAAAATTATATTTTAAATTTATTAGAGTCCAAGTGAACACTGGTACAAGCGAGTTTAAACTAGTGACTCTTCTAGAACAACAGAGAAGAAACATGGAACAGTTAGAACAGGCTACCTTAACTTAAATACCTCACTACTTCCCAGACTCTCATTTTATAGTCTGCATCACTTATATAGAGCCTGAGTCTGAGACTTACTGGCACACACACACATGTAATTTGCATGTTTCCAATCCTGAGTCACAGGTAGTAGAACTCTGTGCTAGGTTAGATGTCTCAAGAGGCAACACTCCTTCCTCCCTGTTAAGAGGAGGATGTGTGATCCATAGTTTTCCAGACCTGAATTCCAAAGTGTGCTATGCTGGAGCCTGACCAGGAAAGCCCAAGGATGCTGTCTTCGGTATAGATTGTGTGGTCAGCCTAGGGAGCAGAACAGGCTACTGCAAGTGCTTAACAACCATGTGTTCAGTGCTACACTGACGGCTGCTAGCCAGCAGTAAAGGAGCAGAGCCATGTATTTCACTGGGAACCAGTGACTAAAACCCTGTAATCAGAAACCCAGGTTTCTGATTGCAGCTCTGCCTGACTCTGTGTTTGTTTGTACTTTCCTCTGCCTGTGAAGTAGAAAGAGCAATAGTGATAGTTACCTTTTTGGTAAAGCACACTGGAAATATGTGGCTGTCACCAGTTTGCATCTTGCACAAGCTAGAAAGTCACTTCTTTCTTCAGGGTTGAGAGTGATGACCACAATTGCAGCCACATACAGATTTATTAATAAGCAGCCTCCAGCTGTGGAACAGATTCCTGACAGATTATTAGCCTCAGCTCAAGTATTTTAACTTTTCAAGTATGTTGTTACTGACATGTATAATAATTAATAAAATATAAAAGAAACCAATTTTCCAGACTAAGCACAGTTAATAAACTTTGTTGTCCATAACTGAGCCTGAAAGTGTTTGGTGAAGTTGAAGAATGTGTTGCATAGACAACTATACAGTTGGATTATACAGTTGCTAGTTCAAGCCAACAGGATTCTTGCTACTAGTAATGCTAAACTGTAGTGGGGTTTAGGGCTTTAAATAGGCATCAAAACCAATGTTGGTGTCTGGGTTCTTCTTAATACTAAAGTTTCACACTGCCACAGCAATATAAAGGACAATTGTGCTGGTAAAAAGTAATCTTCCTCTCTCTGGGATGTTCTAGAGTGACTGCAGCTTCCTCAGAGATACAATGCTGAAACAAATGCAAGTGATGCACCCATTTTTCTCTGAGGACATTGGCATAAGCTGCAAAATTTAATCTTAATAGCATGTTCAGTGTTTATGTCATTAAAAAAGTTTTTATGTCCTAACAAACTCTTGTATATCTTTATTTCAGGTTTGATGCTTTTCCCTGAAGAATCCTACTTGCAAAAGATCAATACCTGCAGCTTGGCCAGTCAGGAAGAGCAGTTGTATCACTGCCCACCTAAGCTATAACAGCACATTAAAGCATTTTAAGAAATTATTATCTGTCAGTGGCAGTCTGTCTTGTCTGCCCTTGGCATGAGTTAATTCCAAATAGCATTTAAACATACCAAATGTTTAAATGAGCCCCTGTCCTGGACAAGATAAGTAATCATCCAGTCTGCAGTTTGCATGTCAACACATCCAGCTTAATCACACTGAAGGCACCCTCATTTTCCTTGACCTTCCAAGCTCATCCTATTCAGTAGAAGCATAGGCTTGCACATAGTGTTAAACTTACACTATGTTTAGTTTTTGCTTTTTGCTATTATTCCAGGTTTTAATGCAATGCCAATTACTAGGATTAGTCTTGGTAGCCCTTTTAGTCATCCTTTGTCTCCATAAGAGCTGACCTTAAGACAAGTCACCTGTTCAGCATCAAGTACTTGGGAAAAAAAAATATTAATCAAACCAGAAGGAGCACATGGCCTTTCTAGTTAAGTGCCATTATTACTGAAATCACCAATCTGCTTCATGGCTGCATTTCTGAGGCATGACTGATCACCAAAGGAGATCTCCTGGACTTCAACAGAGCAGACTTTGGCCTCTTCAGGAACATGCTTAGTAAGGTTCCACGGGATATAGCCTTANGAGATCCTCAGGACAGTCAGAGGAGCATGCAGCAAATGCACTGCCCTGGACTTCAACAGAGCAGACTATGGCCTCTTCAGGAACCTGCTTAGTAAGGTTCCACGGGATATAGCCTTAGAGGGCAGGGGGGCCCAAGACTGCTGGATGATATTCAAGGAACACCCATTGCAAGCTCAGGAAGGAAGTGCAGCAGGAGGGCCAGGAGACCTCCTTGGATGGATAAGGAGCTGCTGAGAAAAATTCAAAGGAAGAAAGAGCNAGGAACACCCATTGCAAGCTCAGGAAGGAAGTGCAGCAGGAGGGCCAGGAGACCTCCTTGGATGGATAAGGAGCTGCTGAGAAAAATTCAAAGGAAGAAAGAGCCTTATAAAAGGTGGAAGCGAGGACAGGCGGCCTGGGATGAATACAGGGATGTTGTCCGGGAAGCTAGGGAACACATAAGGAAAGGTAAGGCCCAGTTAGAATTAAACTTAGCTAGGGACGTTAAAGATAACAAGAAGGGATTCTACAGGTACATTGCAAATAAAAGACAGACCAGGGACAATGTAGGCCCTCTCCGGAAGCTATTGGGTGAACTGGCTACACAGGATTTGGAGAAGGCTGAGGTTCTGAATGACTTCTTTGCCTCGGTGTTCAACAGGAAAGGCTCTGACTGCATCACCCAAGTCTTGGAAGGCAGACGCAGGGACTGTGAGAATGAAGACCTTTGGCCCACTGTAGGAGAGGATCTGGTTCGAGACCATCTTAAGAACCACATGCACAAGCCCGTGGGACCTGATGAAATCCATCCACAGGTCCTGAAGGAGCTGGCGAATGAAGTTGCTAAGCCACTGTCCATCATATTTGAGAGATCATGGCAATCAGGTGAAGTTCCCGATGACTGGAAAAAAGGAAATATAACCCCCATTTTCAAGAAGGGGAAAATGGATGACCCGGGGAATTACAGACCAGTCAGTCTCACCTCTGTGCCTGGCAAGATCTTGGAGCAGATTCTCCTGGAAGGCATGCTAAGGCACATGAAAAACAACAAGGTGCTTGGTGACAGCCAGCATGGCTTCACTAAGGGGAAATCCTGCCTGACCAATTTGGTGGCCTTCTATGATGGGGCTACAGAACTGATGGACAGAGGCAGAGCAGTTGATGTCATCTACCTGGACTTGTGCAAAGCGTTCGACACTGTCCCACACGACATCCTTGTCTCTAAATTGGAGAGACACCAATTTGATAGGTGGGGCACTCGGTGGATAAAGAACTGGCTGGATGGCCTCACGCAAAGAGTTGTGGTCAATGTGGTCAAACATAAAAAGGACATGGAGCTGTTGGAACAAGTGCAGAGGAGGGCCACAAAGATGATCAGGTGACTGTAGCATTTCCCATATGAAGACAGGCTGAGAAAGTTGGGGCTGTTCAGCCTGGAGAAGAGAAGGCTGCGTGGAGACCTCATAGCAGCCTTCCAGTATCTGAAGGGGGCCTGTAGGGATGCTGGGAAGGGGCTCTTCATTAGGGACTGTAGTGACAGGACAAGGGGTAACGGGTTCAAACTTACTTGGATATAAGGAAGAAATTCTTTCCTGTTTTGGTGGTGAGGCACTGGAATGGGTTGTCCAGGGAGGTTGTGAGTGCTCCATCCCTGGCAGTGTTCAAGGCCAGGTTGGATGAAGCCTTGGATGACATGGTTTAGTGTGAGGTGTCCCTGCTTATGGCAGGGGGATTGGAACTAGATGATCTTAAGGTCCTTTCCAACCCTAACTATTATGTGATTCTATGATCTCATGTATTCATGTATCTTGTTTCGCAACAAGTCAGAAGGTGTGATCGTCATCAACAGATTCTTTCTGTTTCTGGAACTTGAGCAAGCTGGTTTAAATGTGGATCTGGTTGACACAAGATAAGACCATATAGAATACCTTGTGGCCTCTAGAGTCATTAAGAGACACTATGGCAATCAAAAAATTCAGGCTGAGGAATGCAGGGGTGTACATCTGCATACACATGCAGGATTTGCTAGCGTGGTCTAAATGTAATACATAAAATATTACACATTTTCTGGATTATTATTTGTTTAAAATAACTTTAGCAAGAAGTGACCTATAAAGTGCATGTCTGAAATAGCTACTATATAGGAAAGACTGAGGTATGTGAGGGATTGGGCGGGACTTAGAGCTAATATCTTTAGCTAAATCAGACTGGCTGTAGTAGGTGCAAGATCAGATCCATAAGCAGCAAATGAGACTTGTTTTTATTTGAATATTAAGTTAACTTTTTATTTCAAGGTAGAAAAAAGTTTTACCATATCATAAGTGCCTTGGAAATTGTCAAATTTCTGTGTATCATTACACCATTTGATTGCCTTCTGAGTATGAGACAAAAAGTTTAGGCTGAGGTAAGTAAGCAGGCCATTAGCTGAACCATCTGGTCTACCTTATATTTTCAGACATGTAATCTGAGGTGGTAGTTTGAGAGGGAAAACAGCTTTGTAGGGTTCATTAACAGCAATGAGCTGAACATGTTGCCAGGACTGGGTTAGAATAGCTAAGAACTACATTTAATTATCAAATCAATGTCAATTAAAATTGAATCTAATAATTCAAAATTAATTATACAGGTCATAAAATTAGTGCAGACAACAAGCAAATTATCATGTCAATATATAAAGAGAAGTCAATTCTTTAAACAAAAATCAGAAATAACTGTTGAGTTTTAAGACCCAGTTATGGGTGTTTTCCAAACTAGAGAAATTGAGATGATTGACTGACTCAATTAGTATTCAAAACAAGTTACTCCTTTTTCAAAGTAACCTGTAACCCTCTTTTAACCCTCTCCTTTCTCCATGGCCTGCATCAGACAGCCGTATTTTCTTTCATTTCTCTCTGTGGCTAACAGAGTCAAACTGGCAAGTAAGCAGCTGAGACTTAAATTCACTTGCTGCATCCACCAAGGGGCAGATTGGTTCCAGGCTATTTCCAGGTGACAAAACTGCTGTGACACTGCAGGTACAGTGCTCACAGGTGCATCTGTGACTTAGGCTCCAGCAAGGGAAAGTTGTACATGCCCCGCTGTGCTATGTCAGGAGTTACAGGATTGGCAGTGCTCAGACACAGATCACCAGAGCAGCTCTGGGCACAGATAGTGAGGCTGGTTTTTAAGTCTTTTTTGTTGTAGATCACACTCCCAAAGAAACATATGGACAGCATGCTAAGCAGAAGACACAGTTCCTGACCAGATACCAGTAGTGTTGCTGTAGCAAGGTCTGGGAGAGCTGTTTTCTCCTGCTTTATTATCACCTTGTTAGAAAACTGATCAGTTCTGGGACAAGCAAAAACAGCTGAAGGAAGATTGAGGGGTAACTTAGGTCATGGGAGTGTGAGAAAAGAGAAATGGAGGGAGGCATGTAGGATCGGTGTTATTTGTATTATGTGCAAGAGCTTTCATGGGGACACTGAGTGCTTCAAATAATTTGTTACTTGCTGGTTGGGGCTGGCTCCTGGGACAATGGTATCAGGAGGAATTTGAACATTAGTTTCCCATATCCCAGTAGCCCAATAATTAGCTAGGAACAGCATCATTCTTGTGAAGGCAGGAAAAAAATGTTCATGTCAAAAGTTCTAGGGGATGTAAGTTTAGAAGGGTTGTCCTAAAACAACAGGCATCAATCTACAGGCAAGTCTGTGAGAGCTGGGACTTCTCAGCTCTTGGCATGTCCTCCCAGCCACAGCAGTGCAAAGACAGTCTGTGTTCTGACCCTGGGGAGTCACACCCCAGGGCCAGTGTCCTCCTGCATGGTGCAGCCCCTGTGCTTTACCTTGTTGCATGGTCCTCTAGGTGCACAGTCCTCAGCCAAGAGTACTTTGGGAGCTATTGATGTCTGACTGTTTCTGATGAAAATCAGGATTGTCTATTTGGAAGGTTCCATTTTTAAAATGAGTGTAATTCAATCAGTTATGGCAACTGCCACCAAATATGAGGGGTTCGGTAAATATAGAAAGCTTTATGACACAGCTTTCAGCCTCACTACAAGGGAAAGCCTGAAGAGTGTAAGAAAGATGCTTTCAACATTTATTATAAGGCTTTGATATCTCCGCAAGTATAAATGATGGTCATCCACCAACTTCTCTATTTATTCAGCTCATCCTAAGAGCACTTGATGTTTTGGAACTGCATGACCATCAACCGTTCATCAAACCAGCCATGATAGATCAAACCATGAGAAGCACCATGGCTTATCCTCAGGAATTTCTTAATGTAAAAAGGATGAATGATTTTACATCTTCTTGCTATCTATTTAACTTAAATGAAAGTGGGTTAATGAGAAGAAGTCTGTTCACAATCTGTCCCAAGTATTATAAGATAGTTATGAAGCACAGTGAAATGGAAACATCACTGTTGCTATTGCAATTGGTATTTGATAAATGGCAATATTGATGGTGTGAGTTTTATATTTCAAGAAAAAAAAAAGTCATTGTTCTTTAATGTGTTTGTTCAAAAAAGTATCAGGATGTGTTTTTATCAGCTGATGTTGCTCTAAATTGATGACCAAGCCAAACAAAGATGTGGTTTACAAATGTGAACCAAGTATTATCACAAAAAGTGGATCTTTTAGTGGTCCAGGATACCATCTTGGAGCACATATCCTACTGATTCTGTTCTCAGTCACTTTGTAAATATTGTGGATATCCCAGACCAGCTGTATTAAGCATTCTTCCGCTTGCAATCTAACATCATAAATTCTTATTGAATACAATCTTTTTTGACTATTTGGAGCCAAACCTTTCAGTTTCTTATGCTGTCAGCTCTTGTTCCAGGGCACTACTAGGTACTCTATTCATCATCAGACCCTGCTCATAAGAATCTTAGAGAATCACAACTAATTCTTTTTTTAGCAGGGACACCCCAGCCCTGCATTTGGAAGCATCACACAGTTTAAGCATGTTTCCCCAGCAGCACTGTCTTCATTTTAAGTTGGATCCCCAGAAAAGAAGGAGGCTGCCATCCATCCACCCACTTTCAATTCCCTCTAGACATTCTGTCCTTTTATTTTTGGCATCATTTAACTAGTAGGCTTTCCCCAGTTTGAAAAAAGCACCAGAACAGCTAACATGTGCTTTGTTGAGACATTCTTATTTCCTAATTTACACACAGCTTCCTTGAACACTCATTTTATTAAGGAAATCCTGTCACTGAGCAGCAGTGACTCGTCAATTCAGCTAATGCAAAGAGGGCAGATTATTTCGTTCTCCAAGAACGATAATGACAGCAATGCACTGGGACTCAATCTGTTGGACAACTCACGGTCCTAGATTGTGCCTAGCACTGTTTTTAAATGCACTCCTATGACAGAAGTTACTGGGTCATACCAGTTTCTGCTGTTCTGTCAGTATTGTTGGTGGAGTTAGAATAGGGAAAATTAATTTTGTCTGTGTTTCTTCAAACAGAAGGTGGGGAGCTCTGCTTAATAGCTTCTTTCTGTGTTTTATCATCGCATTGTAGTCAGTATGTGGTTAACCTTAAGCTGTCACACACAAGTTTCACCTTATCCAAATCCTTCTTTCCCCAGGAAAAATCCCTTCACTAGCATTTTATAACTGGGTAAGAGAAGCATAATGTTGATTCCATGATGAAAATAAAGCTGCTTTAAAAAATGCTTGTTAATGGTAGTTAGCACTGCCTTTCAGAGCTTCAGGGAAGATCATGGACTGTAGCAGCATCATTGTTATGTGCCAAAATCTCAGCAAATGACTAGAACCTGTCAAACTCACTGTAAAGTGGTGCCTTTTCTTTTCAATGTAAAACCACCAGAAACTGTATATGCAGATACGTTTCAGGTGTAACAGAGGACATTAAAAAAAATAAATTTGTTATCTTGTATTTTGGAAATATATCCAATATGCTCTTTATAATTTATTTTTGAAATTTAGCTAGCACGATGAATCTTTAATATAGTCTTTATTGAATTTTATGCTGTACTCATATATCTTACTGCATTTCACCATAGATGAATGGGGTTTTAATTTTACATCCCTCCTCACTCTTCCATGAAACACTATCTTGTTTATGCACTGTATTGCTCACCAGGCATATGATACCTTTGTCAACAGAAAGAAAAAAGAAAATTTTAATTGCATGCAGTTAATTCCCCTGTCTCAGGATTATTCATCCAACTAAATAAGCACAACATAATCTCCAGTTTCATATAACTTCATGAGAGTCAGATAACTCCAGCCATCTCAAATCTCTGAGGTTAGCAGTGATAAACCGAACAAGATTCACCAGTTATTGTGCCATATCATTTTATGTTAACAGTTGATGAGATGCAGTCTCCCTCTGTCATCTCTGATAAAACCTCTCCCCAGTGAGATGTACTTAGGAGAAGGTGGTTGCCAGTTTTCTCTCTGACCTTGGGCTTTTCCTCCTTTTTTAGCAATTAAGTTTCTCCAGGTAAAAACCCTAAGCACTCTTCTTGGTTTTAAGAGTGGTAGCTTACTGCAAATTCTACTGTGGAGCCTACTGTGGAAGTCTGTCTTCTCCACTTAACCTGCAGACAAGAGTGCTGGAGAGGCTCCAGCCTCTGTTTCTGGTAGTAGGGATGAGATAAGCAGGTACTGCGTTTGAAAGAGTATGAAGGATACCTTGATCCTCTGTTGAGTATCCTTAGTTTTCTCTTTGGAGAGTCATTCCAAGAGACCTAGCTCTCCTCTCTGTGCTTTGTCATTATTGCCCTTGAGTCATGCTTATTCTCTCTCAACTTTCTCCCCTTCTCTTTTGGCTTTAGAGTAATTCTTTATTTTGGAGCCTTCAGAACAAGCAAAAAGTACAGCAGTTGCCATTTCAGACAGACAAATGTGTTCTCAAGAAGTGTTACTGTAAAATGGAAAAGAAAGCTCACCTATAAGGTGAGCAATTCATGTACAATGTTGCTAACGTTGAGGGACATCCAGATGCATAACTATCACAGGGAAAAACTGCTCTAGCTTAAACCAAATCAAGTTTGAAGAGATTTCTTGATTTATTAATAGCACATGATTAATCACAAATTGGTGAATAATGATATATTGATAATGATAATGATAGTGACAGTGATAGTGATAATGATAATGGTAATAATATGTTCAAGATCAATATCAACAGATAAACCACAAGACTAGACACTCAAAACCTCTTACTCTAAGTTTTTGAACACCTTTCTATAACTAATTCCCCAAAGTTCAAATCCTGCACATGCAGTGACAGATGTGTTTGCTCTGTCTGTGCTGCCCTGCATCCATTGGGTCACCCTTGCTGGGTGCCTGCTGTGTCCCCCAGGCCACATGGATGCTGCACCCTCTGTGCTGGGCAGGGGCTGTGGTGTGGTGGAGCTACCCAAACATTGCAAACCCTACTCTGTTCCCATCACCAGTGCACTACCCTCTGTTAGTGCATCTTTTGTGCTTCTTTTCAAGCTCACTCTGTTTCAGAAGACTCTAATTCCCTGGTTACTGTTAAACTCCACTGATGGTCATCTTCCTCCTCAGCAACACCAGTTTGGGCATGTCCACTCAGTTTCTGATGCTCCATCATGCATGCTGTTCACACTGAAATTCCTGTCTTAACAAGCCATTTTACCAAAGGTGGTCCGCAAGAGCAATCACACACATAATGTTTTGCTGGCAGGAAATACAAGAAGAGAAAGTAAATGTAGATGGGGGACTAGGAGCTTCAAAATGACTGCATTCCTGCTGCCACACTGTCATTCTCCCTCATTTGTGTTGTCTGGACTCTGTGTCATATTAGGGGAACTTTTTTTCTAGACATTTATGTCTAACACTGGATCTGGATCTTTGACTGGAAAGGTTGGTCCCTATTGGGCTCAGCAGGGGCTTGGCAATATGCAGTCCGCAGAGCAGAAACCAAGTGAGCAGAAGGGCTCATTCCATGGAGGCCTTCCCCGAGCAGGGAGAGCTATGTCAGTCTGGCCTCCATGGAACAGCTAAACTCAAAAAGATAATGTGTAAATAGAGTGGTAATAGAGCCAAATTCTGTAAGAATTCTGTCCTTAATTCTATGCCTGTAACAAAAGCCACTCTGCTTCTGCAAACACACCTTTGGGAAAGGACAACAATTAAAACACAAAACAAAACTTGCATTCAAATTTATTGGTGGAGGAGATTAAAAGCTTTGAAAAAGACATTCTGCTGTGAAATGGAGAGTCCCCCTCCAAAGGAAAGCCTGCCCGTTTTTTGCCAGTTGCTGTTCTGGCCAGCTGCTTACAAGCTGACCAGGCAGATCTTTTGCAATTTGCTTTAGGGAAGGGACATATATGTGCTGCACAAAGGGCTCTGGGACTCAGGTGTAGAGAGAAAAAGCTACTGAGGGTGAGATGCACTTCTCAGTAGAGGCTATGTGGGAGGCATCGCTATAGACAGGCAGTTTTGGATCCTAATCCAGATAGTATAAACAGACCTAGTATGAACAGCTCCTCGTTTATTGTTGTTTGCCAGTCTGGTCTGATTACTACTCAGAGGTGGCTTATAGTTCCAATATTTTCAAGCCAATATAATGCTTTAAAAGTTGGAAAGCTTTTGCTTTTTGCTACAGTAAAGCTTTTGTGGAGTGATATAACTTAATGAGATGAGAAAATACTCAGGCTGATAAATGCCCAGGCATAACCACTTTGGCCAAAGGGCAGAATAAAAGTTAGCTCAAGTCTCACAGCTGCCAGAAGTCAGCAGACACCCAAGAGTTCATAAAAATGAAGTTTAACATGTCAGGGAAGCAATCCATTCATTTTCAGTGACAGTAAAATTCTGTGTAAATACATTTGACCTGAAACAGAGAAAATTAATTGCTTTTGTATAAATGAGTCAAATTACTTAACAGGAAAAATACAGGTATCTTCAGCAATAATTATAAGTGTCAATGTTTGAGTACTCACTCATTTTAAATGGCACTTAGCTCAGGCCTCTGACAGGAGTAAGTGCTGCCAAATACGGCTAAGGGAAGCAAAGGTTTGGGTTAAACTCCTTGCTTCCCTCTCCATGATAGTTGCATAACTTGGAGTGTCCAGAGGCCTGAGCTCCCAGTTATTTACACACTCAGCTTCCTAGATAGGTTGGGTTTTGTTTATGGTTTTAAAGTCAGGCAGATAATGAGTAATATCATCGACACAGGGTTGGTGGGTCATATGATACTGAAATAGATTAACACAGTCTTCTTTCTGGCTGGTGGGTTTAGAGTGAGTGATGTTTGAACAAACTTGGATGGGTAGTAAAACTGGTCTGGGATTGGTTCTCCCTGTAGCTGGCTCTTGGTGAGACATTTATTTTAATGTAATCTTTTTACATATACTAATGGAGAGTTAGGATTTGGTATTTGCCAGAAATCTGAGACATATGGTATACATGTTAGCCTATATCTTTTAGTAATCAGTGAAAGGTATTCATTACCATAGACTGTGGTAATCCCTCTATAAACACACAATTCTGATTTACATATAACTATACTCAGATAAAATTAAAGCTACAAATTAAATCATTCTGATTTAGGAGGCATGGATGAATGAGTTTCAGCATTGTAATTCAGCTGTTAAAATCAGATCTGTTCAGCTGGTGATACAAAGTGTGTGTCAACCACTCCAGTATTTAACTGGGATACCAGCTGAATACTTCTGTTAGAGCACAAGTTAAGAAGCCAGGAACAAATCATTCTGGACAGATGCTTGATGAAAGCTCAACCTTGGATATTGATGGGGTTATCCCACCAGTAGCCTAAGCAGAAGAGCATACTGCTTCCCTGTCTGGCTGGAGAAGCACCAAATAAATTTAAGATGAGCAAAAGTTCCAGAATGACGATCTCTTCAAATGCCTCAAGTGTACTAATTATAATGACTTTTCAGCCCAATATAGCCCATTGCCACAGCACTGTTTCCATACAGCACAACCTGGTAAGTGCAAATCGCTTCATTTCAGGGGAATTTCCACTTCTCTGGCTGAACATAGCAGACATAAAATCACGTTTATCTTAGAAATCAGGCAAGAAGCTATTCAAAAAAGTGCAAATGTTCAGATCCATGATCTAGTTCCCTAACTTACCCATTAGCACTCATCCTTTATTTTGGTGGTTTTAGTTAGCTTCTTGTCTTTGAACTCTGTCCTGGGTTCAGCAGTAGCAGTCACTTTTTCTCCTTCTTAGTACCTGGTGCAGCACTGTGTTTTGACTCAACCTGGGAACATAGCTGATAACACCAATGTTTTTAGTTGTCTCTAAGTAATGTTTATTCTGACCAAGGACTTTCTGAGCCTCATGTTCTGCCAGGGAGGAGGGGAGGCTGGGAGGAAGCAGGGACAGGACACCTGACCCAAACTGACCAAAGAGGTATTCCATACCATAGCACGTCATGCCCAGGATGTAGCTGAGAGTTACACAGAAGGGCTGGTGCTCTGGGGGGTTGGAGGAGGTATTCGGTCGGTGCTCAGTTGGGTTGGGGTGTTGTGAGTTATATGTTGGTGGTTGGTGAGATGCTGTATTCTTTTCCCTTGTTATTTCCTTTATCGTTATTATTATTGGTGGTAGCAGTAGTGATTTGTGTTATACTTTAGTTACTAAACTGTTCTTATCTCAACCTGTGGGAGTTGCATTCTTTTGATTCTCCCCCCATCCCTCTGGAAGCAGGGGAGGGCAAGAAAGGGGGGTTGAGTGAGTGAATGAGATGCGTGGCTGGGTTTAAACCACGACAAACTCCCACCCTATGAAGATTCTGATCCCTTTGAAATATTTACTTGCTGGCCTACTCATCCTTAAGACTAGGGCTTTATAGCTGTAAAGTGTAGCAATCTAACTACAAACAAAAGCATGAAAGCAACTATCTGTCCTTATTTGACATTCTCACAGCCAAATCAACACTATATGTCAATTTTACAAAAGTGTGATGTGAGCTGGTAAAGCAAAGTTTGGGCTCACATTCCTGAGTGCTGAGTGGAGCCTTGCCCATGTAAAAACAAAAATGAGACAATCTCTTTCTGTTTGGACCACTTGTCTGTGCTAGAAAGGTAAAAGAATGTTAGTAAACCCACATTAAACAGCCTTGAATTCAGCATAAATAGGCACTATCCTATTTAATAAGAAGACGAGTACTGGGAGATGTCTGCAGGCTTTAGGGCAGGTTTGCTTAATAAATACCCTCCAATCTCTACAGCTTTTCTCATCTTTCCTAACAGGTTGTGAGTTAGGTATAGAAAGCCCTCAGAGCAGGATAAGGCTTTATACCAAGCACTGCCGAGCACATGCAAGCAGAAGAAGCTGGTTGGGATGCACTTGCACACTACATGATGATGGCTCTGTCCTTGCTGTCTGTGGTAAGATCTGGTTTCATTGCAGAGATTAACTATAAAATGGGAGCCTGTTGAAGCCAAATTTTCTTCTTATTCTTCATTTATAGATCACAGCATATTTTGTTCTAAAATTACATGTGCCATAATATTGCTGTTGCTAAATATATGCCAAGCCTCTTGACTCACCATAAAAAAATCCTCATGTTTCTCATTGACCGCCAGCTGAAGCCTCATTTTTATCTCTATGAATCACTGCGGACACTTAACCTATTTCTCTTTCTGCATGTGGGAAGCCCGGGATCTTGAAGCAGAAATTTAATTTGTTCAATAAAAGTATGGCTCATTAACATGGCTTGGTGCTGATATATCCATTGAGCTGCATCTTACCCGACACCCACGAAATGAAACATACACCAGCAAAGGAAGTTCTGATTGAAAGAAGGCAAATGTGTTCCTAATATGACACACTCATCTATTCAAAATTTTAAACACTTTTTCCTAATCTTCCCTCATTCTGCGCAGTTACTGATAAAATACCATTTTCAGTTTGGTAATAAGTTGCAGATTCTTTTAGTGGAACTTGTATGAGTTAGTTTTCATCTTGTCTTTAAGTGTAAGCCTTACTTGAAGTAAATGAGTAACTCCACAGGCTTCGTGGGACCAACATATAGACAAAATGTGCTGAGCGAAAGCACAGAGTGCATTTAGGGTGTTCACTGGAAAAGGTGAGGTAAAGGTAAAAGGTAAAGCAAAAGATCCTTTATTGTGCTGGAAAAGGAGGAAGGAAAGTTCAGGTAGCATGCAGTATTTTATGTCAGGGAGAGGTAGATTTTACCTACCCAACATGACCACACACCCTTTTTGTTACGCTATTGCAAAAAATTTTCACTTCTAAACTCAGATATATTTAAATACTTAGAAAAGGGCTATGATTTAACAGGCTATGTGGGGCAGAAGTGGGAATTTAGGCAGGTAATGAGTAGCCTGAGAAAGAAAGCAGAAGACTGTGCCTTTCTTACCAGGCAGGGAAGGCCAGTTGCAGTGAATATTACTAGCAAATTGGTAACCATTTAGTAGTATTCTACTAAAAATTGTAGCAAATACCTAGGATTTAAAAGTATTAGTACCTAACATGCTAGTATTCAAAAAGATAGTAACAGTGAATCTGGAGTGGCTCTCTAAGATCCCGTGTTTCTGCATCATGGGAGTTACTAGGGTGTAAAATCTACATGGAAACAGAAACATTGTTATGGAGCAATAATCTTCAGTTTGGCTAAAGTGAAGTGTCAAAAGACAGAAGGAAGATAATTAATATGAAAATGTGCAATCCTTTAGAGTATCTTTACTTTCTGCATTTTACTGCCTGCCTCTGATGGGGACAGCTCACAGTACTGGGGCTCCGCTTTCACGTTTCTGCAACCATGTTGACTTCAATGAAACGATACCAAACAGGAACCTGCTTCTTGCTGCCATCAAAAATAAAATTACATCCTCCTTTTCTCAGAACATCTAACAAATGCACAGAGTCCTTTTACTCTGGGATTGCATGGGCTTGGACAGAAAGCAGAGTCACTGTGAAAAGAGGTACAGGCTCCTGGAACCATGTATCTCCAAATTACAGAAAGGTTGGGAGGACTTGCTATGAGAAACCATAATCACAAAATTCACTGTATTTTGCTTTAGCTCACATATAGGGTAAAAAAATATACAGTCAGAGGGAATTATCTCTTGGAACACTATCCTGTCTTGAAATTCCCATTTCCAGTCAAGACGAATGAGAAACTGAGAGCTGAGTGCCTGCTCTAGCTCTTCCTGATCTCTTGACGGCTCTCCACTCAGATTATTGCACCAAGGGGCTGTGATGAGACAAAGATGTCTGCCTCTCCCAGGGGAAGGAACGAAGTATGAACTCAGCTGCTCCTGTGCCTCTTTACATACTTGGGACACACAGCTGTGTAACTGAAAGGTCCCATGAAGCCTGGCTCCCCTTTCCTTCTCTGCGAGAAAGCAGGTGCATCTCCTTTCTGACTGCTCTGAGATGCTGAGATGTTCCTACCAGGAACTGTTCTGCCATAATCCTTTTAATGCACAGCACAGCCGATGGGGGACATTACAAGATAAGGTGGGCTGCTGTGCCAACAATACCTTCTGCAGCTTTTTATGTCTTACATCACACATAGAGTCATTGCCTCCCAAACAGCTCTACTGTGTATGTTAGACATTGGACATGTATTTGCTTTAGTAGACCCAAAGGCTATAAAAAAGAGGTTGGCAGTACTCTGCCTTTCTCAGTCTCAGTTTTGATTAGGAAGCATTGCTCTCAGAGAAAACTAGGAAACATTTTCCAAAGTAAAACCAGATGATTAAATCAGGGGAATAGAGATCACCTTTCTGTTATGAGCAGCTCTATGTCATAGAATCACAGAATTGCTTGGGTTGGAAGGGACCTTAAAGATCATCTAATTGCAACCCCCTGCCACGTGCAGGGACACCTTCCACACCGGGTTGCTCAAAGCCCTGTCCAACTTGACCTTGAACACTGCCAGGGATGGGGCAGCCACAGCTTCTCTGGGCAACCTGTGCCAGGGCTTCATCACCTTCATAATGAAGAATTTCTTTCTATGTCTAATCTAAATCTACCTTTTTTCAGTTTAAAGCCATTAAATTTGTTAACTGTCATACCCACTTTGAAATGAAACACGAAGTGTTTGGCTTTCCTTATTTCACATGAAGGTAAATGTAAGAATATGCCCTGGGACTTGTTCGATATGAAAGTTCACATCCCATCAGATTAGAAGGCAAACTTTATTTCCCAAGCTGCCACAAGAAGAAACATTTCCCAAACACCCGGTAAGCCCTACCACAAAACTGAATGTTCCATTTGAAGTGAAAATCCCAGCAGCTCCGTTGCTTCTCCTTGCGCAGCCCCTTCTTTCCCTCCCTCCTTTCTGTCATCTCTTCTAGGAAACCAGCTTTTAC
>NDXB01021482.1:24045-46674 GCA_002631895.1 Agapornis roseicollis | reverse complement strand
ATTTTTTAATTTTTTTTTTTTTTTTTTTTTTTTTTTTTTTTTTCAATGTAGATACAGCAACAGCTGTATTTACCATGTCAGAATTAGCCACAGGCACAGGGCTCCGTCTCAGTAAAGTATGTGACAGCAAGTAGGAGACACCTGAGATATGTTCTAGTAGCAGAAGTGAGTATTACTATAGATGAGAGTCTCCTAAAATTTTATATAGTTTTGTTTGCTCCACATTTGGATGGAAATTGAGTCAAGGGAAGAAAACTGAGCATGTTCCCTTGTTTCTGCAGAGCCAGAGTAGCTACTGTGATTTAGTGGTCTGTGCCTTGTATTTTGAATGCATTAATTCAGCTGGATGGGCTTCTTGTTGCTTATTTTATAAAGAGTCATCCACATTTAGTAAGCAGTGAATCTGCCAAACTCCATGAGCTATTAATAATCTTTCTCTTGAATCATGAGTTAGTTTGTTTCTGAACTGGGAGCTCTTGTGCTCACACAGAGTATAGAATAGCTAATTTGTACTATGCATTGTTCTTATACGTTGACTTTTTCATCCAAGACACTGTGTACATTGTGCGGGGAATGCCACAGCCCTGTTACGGAAATGCCCATTGCCACAGCCCAGGGTGAGAATCAGCAGGGAAGGTTGGTAAAACCTTAGAAAACAGGCCATTTCCTTGTTTCTTCTGCAGCTAGTCCTGAGCATTAGCTTCTAGATTTGAATTTCCAAATGAATCATCTCTACCTGCCTTTCTTAGCTGAGAGCACTGAGGAGGCTCCTTCTGGGCTTCAGCCTCTGTGGGTGGAGATAATGGTAGTTGGGATCAGCCCTGGTGACTTTGATCTCCTTTCCTACAAACAAAATACTCCTAGCATACCTCATCTGATGCAGGTTGTGCCTCATGCTTTACATGGGAGTTTTTTGAGTAGTGTTTCCAGAGTGCAGGAGAACTTGCAATACTGACACTTGTCAGAATATCTAACATGCAACTTGTTCCATTACAGGACAAGTAAAATTAATATAGGGTCTTTTTTCATTTTGACACAAAAACTGCTAAATTTCCAATCTGAGCAATGTCTGTTAGTAAAATTAAAGCCTGCAGTGGGTTTTGAGATTGTTGCTGGTGTGCAAACCCAACCATCAGGCCCAAGAATAGATGAAGCGGGGCAAGACATGGCACAAAAGTAGGTGACTCAGGGCAAGAAGATGCTTGGGGAAAAATGGAGTTTAACGAGGAAATGAAAGAGGAGGAAGAAGGAAATGCAGTTGCTTGAAAAACCACTGCATGTAGCAGAGATGAAAGAATACAGCCATCTATAGGGAAAAGCAACTGGGAGAGGTGTGTGGGGAAGAGATGGTTTGTGCAAGATCTGGAAACTCAGCTGACTGGGTAAGCAGATGAGGGAGACGAAGTTGTTGATAATTTAGGAGCAAAGTATAGTTTCCTTTACAGGGAGACTGAGATGTATAATTGGGTATTTATGAAGGAAAGTTGCAGACAAATACTTAGTGATTTGATCATTCAGGGTGGGGTTCAGCTGGCTAAATGTGGGTGTCTGCAAGAAATGCTAGTCTTTTAGAGATCTAGAGAGGTGAATTGTACTCTGTCTTCTCCTGGCCCCTTGTTCAGTGCATGTTAAATACCTAAATACTACATGACTAACCCCCCGGCCATGCGTCTACTAGGTCCTTACAGCTGGTGGAGGGTCTCAGTCCTTACTCAGCCAAGCCCATGAGAAAGGAAGGCTGCAGAGCCTTGTCAAACATGGAGGTTTCTCTTTTTCTTTATGCAGGTAGAGAAGATTTTCCAGTTTCTTCTAAACCAAGATACTTCCACACCTTAAATAAGCCAGTTTAGACAATGTGTGTGGGGTCATTCTCACACCTCAGGCTGCCTCTCACATGAATGCCTTTTAAAGCCCTCTGTTGAGATAAACACACGACAAGTCTTGTTGGCTGTTTTTGGCTAAAGTTAAAAGTGATGAAATTCCAAATAAATCACTGGGGGGAGGGGGGAGGGGGATTAAATAATATATATATATATATCCTCCCCTAGTTTTGCATAATTCAATTGTGCAATTTAATTATTGCACAAATTTTGCCCTGCTACAGAAATGCGACGAGTGACCTGCACTTTGTCTGTAGAAGAAATTTCAGCTCCTGAAGTAAAGGTCAAGAAAAGCTGTTAAGTGATCTTAAAAATAAAAAAGCTGGAATCAACCTACAGTTGACTTTGGTTTTATGAAAAGAACATCTTCATCAGTGTATGCCCAGAAACATGATTTAGAAATTAGGCAGCTAAGCTGCATGAGTGCTGCTGGCTGTGGCTCTTGGTCCTATCTATCAAGTTGATATCCTTCTTTTCAATTACTTTCTTCACACTCTTTTCACACCAGTGACTGGAAAAGCTGTAATTTACTGCAAGCCAGTGTTTGTTTTAGTGCCTCTCGCTCTGCAGCCAAATCTCTACATGCACTGTAAGGGAGGGACCAATGGAAGGTCTGAACCAAACCTTCAGTCTGGTTTGGTGCAGTAAACTTCAGTAAGGTGTTTTACCTGGATTTCAGTAAAAGCACAGGGCAGTAGCTTTTGATGGCTCATGACCTGGGCACAGATCCAAGCTCCTTTTGAGTGACCCAGACTGGCAGAAAGATTTATGACGATTCTTACAAATAAAGGTCATAATTTGAACTGCCTGTGAAATGTGTGAGCAGGCAGCCTGGCTTCGTCTATACAAACCAAAGCCAGGGCTCTGCACTGTTTAACTGCCAGCACATTCTTCAGCATGGTTTTGATCCACAGCAAGCTAGCCCATAGCATGATCTGGGTGATGGCATGGTCCTGCAGTCCTTTGCAGTAGGCAGTCTGGATATAGGCAGCCACTTTTGGGAAAGATAGCTGGGCTGGGCAGGCTGATCAGACCAGGGCTGAAGAAGTGACCATTCTCCCAGAAACCTTGCATACAAGTCGAGGCAGCCAAAGGATACAGAAAGTGATGCTGAAAAACACTGGGCATGGTGACAGCACTGATGTAAATGCACCAGAAACCTGCCCATTGTAGGACTTCTTGCCAGCATGCCAGCAGAGAAAGGTTTTAGACAGTGATTTGAAGGGCAGTCCCAAGATGATACCTGGGGAGAACTCCTCCTGTATGAACCTTTAAGGTCACTCTGCCCCGACTCAGCACGACCTCACAAGCACCCCGGAAAGGAAGTAGAGTTAGCAAGAAGAGCTTATGTAAGGAAGAGAAAAGCAGGTTTGCTGATGGTGCCACAGACTGTGTAGAGAAGCCCATTCTCAGTGTCACCACAAGGTGGAACTTGGTACATACCACATGCACCAGAGATGCACCCACTGTCAAGAAGCAGGAGCATCTTTGGCCAGAGATGCAGTGGTTATGGTCACAGCACCCACCTCCTGGTTTCCACTCCCCGGAGGGAGCAAGGAGGGGAGGTCTGGTGTAGAGGAGTCATGGATGTTTTCTGTTGCTGATGAGAAACTGTTCTCAAGCTCTTCTGTGCCAGAATGGTCCTCCGAGGATGTGAGGTGTGACTGGGGAGAGTAAAGCTGAGAGCAGTGACTGGTGTCCTGGAGGTAGCAAGGAAGGAGGAAAGAGTGAGGTTTCTATATGTGGGATGTGAGAGGGCATGAATGAAGTGAAGAACGGACTCAAGAGGGAAAGGTAGGGCAGGTTGGACCCTGCAGACATGGGTCTTGCTATCCTGTTCTTCTGGCAGGGTTTCAGCTTGGTGACAAGTAGCCATTGCTGGGCCCACATTGATTCCAGGCACAGGCTTTCCAAGGAGCTGATATAAAAGCCAGGTTGGATATAATTGTAGGGTGGTGACAGATGACAAAAGGGGCGTCTGCAGAGGCACTTCACAGGTAACATCAGTGATTTGCAAAAGCACTGCAGAAACCAACCCTGTCACTTGGTGAGTTTTCTGCTTTTCCAAACAGCAGCCACTGCCCAGTGCTGCAGCTGGTTGTGCTCATTTCCAAGCAGCTAACATTTTCCTCATACTAAGCATGCAAAAGTAATTCTCAGACTTTTGTCACCATCAGGAACTTCAGGTTCTGAGTGTTCCATAACCCTAACAAGTGACAGAAGGTTGTCACGTTACTATGTATCAGCTGAACTACAGCTTTCCCAAACTCTCATTGATTCTGAGTTCAGCTGGACTGAATGTTCTCATATTTGCTGAGGCTAAGGAACGTGTAGGGGCAGACATTGCAGTTCATTAATGAGCAGTGACACTGACTGTGCTATTACTCTTATTAAAATAACTCTATTGAATTTCACTGTGAGGCAGCCTGGGAGGGAAGATGAAATTAAAGTGTTTCTTCAAAGAATGGCGTAATGTAAAATAGACCTAATTCTTTCTTCTGGGCAGCAAATACAGAGCAAGGGCACAACCTTTGGCCTCTTTAGTGGGAAAATCTCCCCTTAGCATGACGTTTGTTATTTGTTATGTAACTGCCATAGGCATTAGCAGTAATAATCAATAATTTACATCATGTGCACGATGCAATGGGGAAGTGGTGAGGTCATCACCAGCACAGGTGTTTTCATTCCAGGCCCAAATTATCACAAGTCTGGGCAAATCGGCAGCTGACTTCTGTCACATCACTTGTGTCAGTATGATGTAAAGAGACTATGATCAGCATTAGGGTTGCACCACTTTTGGCATTGCTCAAATACAATGGTGGAGGGAGAACAAGTCCAGCCCCAAAGAGCTCAAAACCAACCTGCTTCTTCCTCTCTGAAGTGGTAATAGTGTTTCCTTAGTTCCTTTAGATAAGGATGTAAAAGAGATTAATTCATTTTGGAAAAGTGTCTGAAGAGCAGCCTCTGCATTAATAGTTTTCTCACATAGCCCATTTCCTACCAGACTCTATAGCCTTTCTATCTCAAGTGTCTATTTCCTGGATATTAAATCTAACTTTAGGACCATATTCTGACATCCTTTTTCACATCGATTTCCATTTGCTCAGTGAGTAATCCAGCTGGAATTGATAGGATAATTAGCAGAGCCCAAATCCTGGGCATGGGAACATGAATAACTTCCCTCATGTGACTAGTGCCATTTATTTCGGTCATGTGGCTAAAATTGCATGCCTGAGTGTTTGCAGGCTTCAGACCCAGTCAGGTGTTGCCTGCAGTGAATAAGGGCTAGAGAATTTTTCCCTAAGCCATTTGCACGAATCACTTCCTCTAGTGCTGGAGCATGACACAGCAATATGTAACACCAAAAAACAATGCCATGTAACCCACAACGTCACATTTACCCCTCAGGCTTTGTCTGCAGGATGTAACATTGTCTTTAAATGACCTCAGGACCACAACATATCTAGATCTGTTGCTTCCCAAAGGAGGGCACTTCTGGTCCGATGAATTCCTCTTCATTTTAAAAACAAACTGATTTTAAGTGCCTTACATCTCTGAAGCACTCACAAGCACACACTGCTGTTCTGCAGAAAGTGTTTAAACTTGGTGTGTTCAAGCTTCAGGGATAAGTACAGTAAGATGTTCTCTGAGAGCCTAGAAAGCTCTGAGCAGTGCTGTTGCTGGCACTACTTATTAGGAATTAATGAGAAAATGAAGTGCAGGGGCAATATGTGCTCCCAGATTGATCCCCATGGAACTCTGGCTGCTGTTGGACATCAGCTGATGCACAGAAGCAAATTGTGTTGCTAAGGCAAGTATGGGAGAGCACACTCATCCCCACTGCTTTAACTGGATCAGTCTCTCTAGTACAATGTGAAATATGGGAAGTGCTGAGAGACTGCTAGCTAATAAATATCATCTAGCCATTACATCATGGTGCCCACCTCCTAGCCCTGGCAAAAGCAAAGCTCTCAGCTCCCAAGGGAGCACTACAGAGATTATGACTCTGACATTCAGCCCCTGTGTATATATGCAGGGATCTCAGAAAAGGCTGAAGGTGTTTCCTCAAACACCTACTGACCGCCTGGCTAACATGCTCAGCAATGTCTCATCCGGAAAGCACCTTTATTCTTCTTTGCTGTCTGTGATTTGTAGATGCCGTGTGTAAATAAAGCATTATTAGTTGTACTGCTGTTGAAGGACATACGATGGCTCTGTCTTGTCCTCAGATTGTTTCTTATGTGTGCCATATGGCAGTGATTAATGACTCTTATCCTGACCATGTGCTGGTCAGATATACCAGACCTTGGTGTTTATCTGTGAGTATTAATAGACCTTCCTTCAAAATGCAGAGAAAGAAGCGGGAAATGGACAGATCACCAGAGATGAGGTGGTAGAGAATGTTTCTAAACCCTCTGTTGAATATGATGGGGGTGGTGATGGAAATGCTGGTGATGGAGAGCCTTCAGTTATGACTCCAGCAGAAATGGTGGCATGTGATTTGCTGTCAAGTTTCTTGGGCATATGCTAGTTCTTCAGTAAGAGACATTCACCCCAACTTGATTCCATTTCCTGCAGTATCTTCACCATTGACTTGCCTGGCAGAGCAGTAGCTGGCAAAGGCAATGACAAAACCCCACAGTCTGTGATGAGGTCTCTAAACTTGCCTAAAATGGAACAACTTAGTAAGTATAGCTGCTGTATTTCACCACAGAAGTGATCATGGCTAGGGAAGAGATGGGTTTTACTCCCAGCCATTGCTGGAACAATGAGCAGTGGTCATGAGTTTCAGCAAAGGAAATTTATATTGGTCATAATGAATGAATTCTTCACTAAGGACATTTAAGCTCTTGGACTGGGATTTAGATTGGCTGTGGAGTCTCCATCTTTAGAGATACCCAAAACTCACCTGGACAAGGCTATGAGCAACCTGATGTACCTTTGAAGGTAACTCCACTTTGAGTGGGTGATGAGGTGAACTAGAGAGCTCCAGAAGTCCATGCCAACCTGAATTATTCTCTGATTCTGTGCAATCAGTGACTTGTTGAACCACTGGTGGGGGCTTGTTCCTGTACCAGACTCTGGGATAACTTTGAATTACAAGAATAAAGACAGAGCTATTCAGAAATGCAGGGTGACTCACCCAAATCATACAGGAAATCGGTGGCAAAGAAGACACTATCCAGAGTCTTAGGAAAATGCTCTTCTGTAGGTGGAAAAAGAGAAGCATTAAAACACAGTTTCCAAGCAGCTATTGGGCTGCGTCTGCCCTGGCTAAAAGGTGTTTTTAGCTTCCTCTTCGCTGCCTGTCAGTGGGAACAGCACGGAGCAGCTCTGCACAGAAGAGAAAGGGTGGAGCCAAGCTCCCTCTGATCCAAGCATCTGTGGGCAGGCTAAACTGACAAGCCGTAAGCACTGATTAGAGCCACAAACAATATCTGGGATTCCTCCAGCCCCTGGAAGTGATGTCTAAACCCCCACCGGCATATGGCTGTAAGAAAACTTGTTCCTTCTACCTGGGCAGAGGCTGGTAGGCGCCTCGGTGTGATTTTGCATCCAGTGTGTGCTGGTGAGCAAAGCAGGAGGAGAGACTTCCCACGGTCCCACCCCCAGCTGGACTCTGCCCTCCCCTGCCTTCCTCCGATTCTCTCCCGCTGCTGCCTCCCTCCGCGCCCTCCCAGGAGCCCCGTTTGACATCGCGCACGCTGGAGGCTCCTGGATGAGCAACGATCCCCGTAGGGGTGGCGTAGCCCCCCGTCCTTCTCAACGCGCGGCGCCTCTCCCTGGGCTCCACACTGGATCATGCAGTGCTTCCGAAGGCAGCCAAAGCGCAGCGTGTCCCAGGAAAACATCCTGCGGGAGCAGAGCCGTAGAGTGGCCGCGTTGAATGGCATGAGGCTGGGTAAGGGACAAGTTGGCCAGACCCTCGGCGCTTCCACACGTTGGCAGCCGCTTCATTTCTGCCTCTTTTCCCTGCGCAGAGGCAGTGCTCCACCCTAAAGACAACTTCGTGGTTCTTTTTAGACTCCCGAGGTTTCTTTTCCTTTCCTTTGCCTGTAACCACCCACCAGATGTGTAAACCACTTCTTTTGAGGCATCAAAGTGGGACCTGTTTGGCAAAGGGTCGATTTCCAAATCTCTTGCTGGGCTTTTTGAATTGTTGCTTGTTGAGGGCGTTTGGGGAAGGCAGTGCCCTTTTCCTGCCTGATTTTAGGACTTCTCAGTGGTCTATTGCCAATTGCCGTAAGAGCCCGAGGAGCCACTCAGAGGTCTGCATTTGCCAGACGAAAAGAAAGAGGAAACCCGGGGAGTTGTAACTTCTGTGTCTGGCTATGAACTCCTTGCTGGTTCCTGCTCTCTGGAGAGACAGCCCAATTTCTGTGGCTACAGAGGGCAGGTGGAAATGGAAAATCGCCATTTACCCACACGAGTTCTTCGGATTTTATTGGAAAGGATTTCCGCCCTTCTAAGCTGGCAAACTTGACTTATGCCTGGTTTTAAACCAGGTGGGAGAGGGAGAGCAGGCAGGAGGTGGCTTGTTTTGTAGTAGCTGTAATTAATGTGTTTATGTCAGATGGGCAGCTTTGCAAGTCAGCAATGCAAAAATACAGATTATCACTGTATTATATGGCAACATTCTACCTATCTCTGTAGTGAACTCAAGCCTGGCTTCCTCCATGACAGCAATTGTTTTATTGTGTTTCCTGCTTGCTTTAAACCCGAAACAGACAAGACAAAGGTCAATATTTTTGATGTCTTAGTGTCTAAAGCTTCATAGTGCAGTATATTAACTTCATAGTTATTGCAGTGCCATGTTTGCTTGAGGCATTGCTACCTTTGCCAGACACGATTTTCAGTCTGAACATTACTGCACACTAAATATATTCTGTTTCTAAAGTGTGTGATTGATATTTTGCGAGGATGGGGGTCCTAACCCTTGGAAATTTTTCAGGCCAAATATGTATTTAGTATTTCACAGAGGATGCTAAGCAAGACACAGTTCTGCCACATGTTTCAGGCAGGATTTGGACATCTATTTTAGTGCAATGATTGTGATTCTCATGCCTAATGTTGTTATATAGTTAGAAACAAATATCCTTATCCTGCTGCACAGTGTGTTTTAAATGGTGCATGTGTGTGATGACTCTGGTTTCTTTCATACAAGTTTCCATTGCTGTGAGATGGAGCTCTGGACTGCAAGCCTCCTCAGCTCTGTGGCTTTGTTAGGCACAAATTCTCAGGAGCTCGCTCAGGCATAAAACCTGAAATGAGGTTTCTGCTGGGAAAAGGTGGCTTTTCTCCTGGAAAATAATTCAAATGACCAACTGAGTCTAATGACCAACTGGCACATTGAAGAGGGTTTGTGGTTCTTGTACCAGCAGATCAGAGGATCTTCTGCTCCATCTATGGCCAAACAAAAATGCTGGTGCTTTGTAGGTAGGAATAGAGAAGCTAAGTGACTCACCCAAGGTCATGTAAAGGGTCTGTGGCAGTGCTTGGTTTGGGCATAGCAGGCAGGGCCCAAAACACTGGCCCTCTTTCTCAGCTGGTTTAGCTGCCTGAGCTTGATCTGATGGTAGACAGACACAGAAAAGGCCTGGAATAGGCTGTGCCCACTTGGTTAAGGGGATGCCCCTCCTTTCTCCAGGCCCACCCTTGGGTGGTTCAGTCAGTACTTGGGGTTACTACTGGCATAGCTCAACTCTGTGACTGCTCTCTATCTGAAAGACTTCTCACATCAAGGAATAATGGAGCTGCTGGACATCCATGATTAGTCCTCTCACCCTTTCCTGGCCAAACCTGCTGTATCACAGAGGCAAGCTTGTCTCCATCCCCTCCCTGGCTTCTCTCACTGCCCTCTGACTCAAACTCCCAGCTATCTTTGTTCTTTGCCATGCCTTTGCAATGCACCGTCAGGCTTCATCTTTACCTCCTGCTCTTGGGAAATACAGTGGCCTCCTTTGCTGAGTCAGTTCACCTGGCCTGCTCCTCAGGCACGGTGACCAAGGATGAGTGTGAGGGCTGCTCTCAACCCATAGTTAGGTCCTCTGAAGAGGAAGGGGAGTTCTGACCCACGCTAATGCACTGACTGGGCTGTGCTGGTGAGCAGGATGAAGGGCTCTGAGCTCCAGCTTGTATCTGACCTCTGTAGATCAAGTCTGAAGGAGAGGAGTCTGTGCTTGACCACTGCATGTGCCTGTCCAGATTTGCCTGTATTATACTGGTGGAGCTCTTCAGGATGTCCAGGTAGCATGAGACGTTACACATGCTGCATGTGGTGTCTGTGTAACGAGACATGCCCCATTTCACAGGGGTTTCTCATTATGCACGCGCATAGATACCCAAAGGAATTGGTGGTTTTCCTGCTTTCCTCTTCGTGTCACCTTAGGATGGCATGTCTGTCTCCTAGTCCCATGATCATGCCTCACATGTTTGGGGTCTGAAGAAAGAGAAGGAATGACGCTGGGAGCCAGAACAGGAATGTTGTGGGTGATAGAGAGAAGGAAGAAGTATGTTTCCTGCCCAGGAACCTTAAAGGGTACCACAGTGCTGTTAGTGAAGCCTAAGTCTGAGGTATCTTCTCTGCACTTGTAAGACCTTTGCTGTGCAAGGGAAGCCTTAACACTGCAACTCAGGAGACCAAGAACCTGTGAAGCTGTTGCAGTGTCTGCCCTTCCACTAGGTGGTCTTGGCCTCTTGTCAACCCCTGAGCATGCTTGAACCTCAGCAAAACCAAAAGGGTGTCCCAGGTCCCATAGCTGGGGTCAGTTTTTCGCCCTTCTGTGCTTTGCAAGATACGTCTTTTTTTTTCTCTTGATGAGTTTCTTTCTGAGGTTTCCAGAGGAGGAAGCATTCAAAATCTCCTCTTGGGGGCCTCCAGACCAAATAACAGCTAGAGGCCCAAGGGATGCTGTAGCATGGGAAGACAATTAATTAATGAGATAGATAGCTAATTGAATGTAGAGGAAGGAGAGAGGCCAAAGATGCCTTTTCAGGATCTCCAGCTCCTGCTGTGGCACTTTCAACTCTGGGTGCCTCAGCCAGCTCCGCCCTGGGCATGCTCCTTGGCATCTGCAAAAGCAGTAAAATGGTGTGAAGGGCTCACTGAATGGACACTGGACGTCTCTAATACTTATCTCCTATGGAGACATCAGGCTTTCTTTGGCAATCAGAAGTGATCTTTAGGTCAATGATCTTTAGGTCAATGTATCCCAGTTACAAACTCATTGTGTTGCTTTTTGTTGCTGCCTCCATGACCCACCTTGGTGCTCTGCGGGACCTGGTACTTCACTTTGCTGTATGAATTGTGAGGAGTCTGGGGATTTGGCAACTTAGTTCTCATGCTGGATTTTGCTTTTCAAGCAGGCCTGAACTGATATTTGGTAGTTTATTGCCTTGCTCTGTTTAACAAACAGCAAACCAAGTGTCATAGGGGAATGCCACATTGCATTATGAATGTTACCGCATAGGTCAGTTAACTTGGATTTCTGCTTTATGAGACACTGTGTTATGTGGCATTGGAAGATTTCCCATGATGTGTCAGGTGGCTGCAAGAGGCCAAGTGGTTATCTGCATTGTCAAGACAAGTTTAGCACAAACCCCATTAGTTGGGATGTGCTTGATCAGTGCTACAGAGTTAAGTGCTGTTTCACCAGCTTCAAACCAGCCTTTCATGCAATGTCAGAGAGATGCAAGGTGTCTATTACAGAAAGCCAAGGAAGTGTTTCTCATGTTTCATGCTATCAACCTCCCCAGCCCACACATTCAAAATCTGTAATTAATGGTTTGTTTGAGGGGTCAGATTCTCCAAGGTGTTTATGTATGTGAAATCTGTTTAGGAATGTGTATGTTGCTGTGATGTTCAAAACATTTAGAAAGCCCATTCTATATTTTCAAAGTCTCAGCAGATGCCTGTTGCATCTCTAGATGCCTAAATGCCTTTCTGAATCTAGGCAGTGAAATCTGGAGTTCATGGAACCAGTAGGTCTGGTTATTATCACTTGGCATTGTGGCGGCCTAGTAGGATAAGAAAGATAAAAGTCCTCTCAGATACTAGCTGGGAAATTAGAGGAACATGGTTGCTACCTTACTGATGTGATGCTGTCTCTCACCAGACTTATCTGTCCTGAGCTTCATGACACTGATCTTCAAAATCCCCATGTGGATAGGGGGACTGCTTGCCAGAGAAGGGAGATATCTTTGTGTATTCCTGTTTCCACAAAGGAAATCTGTTGCAGAATGGATTTGAAATCACTTGAAAGTTCCTGACAGTACTCCAATTAAAAGTTATACAACTTTCTTTTGCCTGCTTTTACTGTTACGTTGTTGGTTTTGTTGCAGGTTTTTCCCTTAACATTAGACTGTATTTTCTGGGAAGAAGATATTTTGTGTTTGTAAAGCACTTAAGAATTATGGTACAAAAGTCTTCGGACTCAAATCTAAGAAATCTACAAGGCTCCAGCCTCTTGTGAGCACAAAGTATGGCATGACAGATTCTTCGGTCTCTCTGCTCTGTAGTCCTCTCTGGACCTGGCAGCACTGTAGTGCTCTGTCTATGTCTGTGATTAGTGTCCTGTGGAAGGGAAAACTCTATGAGCATCATTTGTGAGCTGAATCTTATAACAATACAACTGCTATTTCTCTGCAGGGCTGAAAGATGACAAGGATTTGAAGTTCCTCCTGAAAGGCAGCCAGCTGCTAAAAGTGAAGTCAGGCTCTTGGAGAAAGGAGCGGTTTTATAAGCTCCAGGAGGACTGCAAAACCATATGGCAGGAATCAAAGAAGATGCTGAGGTCTCCAGAGTCACAGATATGTAAGTAAGGTTTGCTTCATCATAGGCATGGGGTTCTGTGGGCAGACGTGCTTAAAGTGAACCAGGACCATTATGCTTGCGGTGTGGAGCAATGAGCCCAGGTCCTTCACACCTCCAGTAACACACAAACCGTGTGATGCTGCCAGCTCCAGAGACAGCTGGGAGGAATCTGCCATGTCAGGAATGGCCACATTTCCCAAGCTCATGAGCTACTGCCTAAAATCATTGTGCGGTACGCCATGCTGGTCTCAGCAGTCTTGCCTGGCTCGTTTCCTCCCCAAAGCAAAAGTTCAGGTTACTCAGGTGCCTGAAACCTCATGGGTGATACATGGCTTGAGCATCTGTGGTGTGGCATGGTGTGCTTGGGCTGCTGGTCAGGGTTATGGCAGGACACTTCTTTTCCACCTACATTCCCTCAGGAAGCTGGTATTTAAGCCTTACTAGGAACCACAGAGATGTGGAGATCCAAGGGCTGTCAGGAGATATCTCTGGGAAGGAAGGCCTGTTCTCGTTCTTATATTGGAAACTCAGAATTTGTCCCATTTTTAAAAGTTCAGCTACAACAGTCACCATTTATGGACACAGAGTAAACCATTCTGTGCCAGCATCACCCAGCTTGGGGTCATAATTGAGGCTGGGAGCCCAACTGTGCGATCAAAGTGGGATTGGACAGGGTGTGTTTATATCTGTTTGTGTCTGGTTTTATTTCTCATCCAGTGTTTTTCTGACAGATTTTTCTGTCATTGATCATAGGCTTGTGAAGCCAGGAGGTAACTTAATGAGGTGGAGTGTATTTTAAGGCATGTTGAAATGTAGAACACACTGCTCATGTTATTTACACAATCTTTCTGATAACAGCCATAATTAAATAAATGAAGGGTGGGTCTTCCAAAGTACCCGCGTCCCACAGGCAGGGATAAGATTTTCAGCAGGAGTAAGGTAGCAGGGCAAAATATGTTTGTTTTATTGCCCTGGCAGCTATGCTCCTCTCACATGACCTTGGGCACCTCATTTAATCTCTTTGTGCATCCTTTCCCAAACATTTCCTTTTCCCTCCTCTATCTAGCTATAAAAGGCTTTGGATTGGAGACTGTCCCTTACTGTTTGTTTGCATGCCCAGCATGGCAGGGTCCTGAGCTCAACTAGGTTGTTTAGGTACCAACACGATCGCCCATGAAAAAGCCCAGCACATAGAGACCTTAGTGAATGTTTGATCCCTTGCAGTGCCTGCTTTGTTGAGCTATGTCCCATATAAAAGCAAAGTCTTTTCCCAGAGAATGTCTTGGATGGGGCTTGGAGCAGCCTGGTCTAGTGGAAGGTGTTCCTGCCTGTGGTAGGGGGCTGGAACTGGATGAGCTTTAAGGTTCCTTCCAACCCAAACCATCATTCTATGAAAGCAAATAAGGACATGAGTTGAGAAGAATGACTTTCAGGGCTTTCTTTCTTTAGACAGCAGTGTCCAAATGATGGGGGCTTAGAGCACCTCCAGCCTGACCCCACTTGATCCTCTGAAGTAAACGGGAGGGGGTCCTTATGCTGTGACTCCAGGGATCTTGATGTCTGGTTGGAGAAGCTGTGGTTGAACTCATTGACTCTGTCACTGGGGGAGTCTCACAGAGAGCTGGCACAACTGTGATTTTTTTATATACTGAGCTGTAATAAGAGCCCTGCATCAAGATCAGATCCTTTGAGCTGAGTGTTGAGTGAATATGTACATTTACAGCTCTCAAGATATGCTTTGCTAACCGCGCACAACCAAAGTTGCCATGCTGAAGGAGACAGAGGCAGTGCCACTGCAAGAAGGCGATCTTGCTGAGGACACCTGGGAGTGTCCTCAGTGTAAAGTGAAGATGGAGGAATACTGCATACTGATGCACACTCACACGTATGCTCCATAATGTCTTCATGAATGCATACCTTTTCCCAGATGAAGATTCTTTCCTTTGTCATCAGAATAGCAGGAAAGGAGACAAGGCAGTTGAAGAAATTTGTTCTTGCTGTACTGAAAAAGCAAGCTCTGGCAGGGCTCTGACCAGACTGGCTTTGTGCTCCTACTAGCAGTTGACTGCAAGAGCATGTCTGGTGCCAGGCTGACCTACCAGTGTTCTGGGGCAGGATCTGTCCTACTTGGGAGGATGTGAAGCTGTGCCTGTGGTGCAAGCTTTCAGGAGGGTTGGAGGCCCACCTTGGGGCTGCTTTTAGTAAGTGCTCTGGAGGCACCTCAACCTGGAAGTCAATAAGAGAGATGAGTACTGACTGCCCAGTCCCATGCCATAACCCCAAGGACATCCATTTTCCCACGCCTTGCTCCTCTCTTGGTCTTCTGAGACCTTCCATTCCCAAGTTTTCAGAATGATGGCTGGGTTTGAGTTTCTTTCTTGAGCTTTTAACTTCACCAGGCTGCTTTGGGTTTAGGTATAGATTGGATTATCCCTGGTCAGTGTCATCTGGCAGGGTTTGTCACTGCGACTGCCACCTTATTTGGTTCAGTGTGTGAAGATGGTCAAATCAGAGGAAGAAGGCAGGTTCCTGGTTTGATACTCAAAATCAGGGAGTTCAAAGACAGTTTCTCCATCCGGTCACCCTTCCTTGTTAACGGATAGTAACTTTGCCCTCCAGTATGAAGCCTTCCTAGAACTGCAGATAAGCTGCCCTTTTTTAGGGAGGTAAAAGAATGAGCAAAATGGAAACTGGAAGGTTTTAGCAGCAGGTCTAATCTTATCTGCAGTATTGCTGACAGCAAGCAGATGGACACACCTTAGAGGAGAAAAGTATGGGAAGGGTAAGGGTTATGTTCTTGTTTGGACAGTTTCCTGTTATTCCTGTTACTGTTCTTGTAATCACACAGCAAAGCTATTTGTAAACTATTGTGTTGTGATGTCAAGTAGATAAAACTGGGGACCGCCAAAGTTAGACAGAGAAATCTCAGATGCTTGAAGTTAAAAAACCCCAACATAGCAGGGTTGTCACAGGCACAAATATTGCCTGGTTTGGATACAGGGATATGACTGGTACCTTCCTCTGCTGTCTTTATTTTAAACAACTAGAAATTTAGACTGGATGCTGCCATGATAGTTCTGTTACCCAGAGCTTTTTTTTTTTAGAACTGTATTGTCACAGGGCTCTTTGGGGTATAGGCTGCCATTCCAATATCATTTCTATGCACATAGAAAGTACCTAATCCATTTTTTTCTTTATTATCCATTATTTTTTGTAATGTTCCATTTAGGCCCAAGGAAAGAGTTTTTTCCAAAACCCTTTGAAGCATCTTAAATGTTCAGTTTTCCAACAAACACATTATGCCCTGTGTGAACTCTCTGGCTTGCTCTAGCAGAACATAGGAATGCTGGCATGAAAAACTACACAAAAGCACCTTTAAAAATCTGGTTTTCACCATGACCTGCTAAATCCTGTGTCTGTGCTGCATAGCAGGTCCATAAACACACTGCTGCTTTCTAGTATCTTAAATGTCGTGTAGAGCTACAGTTGGGGTGGATTGTCTGTTGTGAGGAAAGGCAGAGAATTTTGGGTTTGTTCAGCCTGGAGAAGAGAAGACTCTGGGGAGATCTTAGAGCAGCTTCCAGTACTTAAAAGAGGCCTGTAAAAAAGATGAGGAGAGACTTTTTAGCGATGCCTGTTGCAATAGGACAAGGGGTGATGGTTTTCGACTAAAAGAGGGGAGATTGAGGCTGGGTGTGAGGAAGAAATTCTTTACAATGAGAGTGGTAAAACACTGGCACTGGTTCCCAGAGAGGGTGGGTGCACCTGGAAACATTCAAGATCAGGCCAGATGTGGTTCTGGGCAACCTGATCTAGTTGGAGATGTCCTGCTCTTTGCAGGTGGGTTGGAACTGGATGACTTTTGCAGTTCCCTTCCAACCCAAACTATTCTGTGATTTTTTTTTTTTTTGGCCTGTGAGGCTTTTATGCATGTGACAGCTTTCTCCATGGGCTGAGAAAATGGGGTTCAGGTGGCAGGATTAATAATTTTGGGGTGAAAAAAAAGTTTGTGTGACGGGGCTGGTAAACAGTTCAATTGGAACCAGTTCACTCCTGAGCATCACTGTGGTGGGAAGGATGAGAGCCGAAGGGGGAAGAGGGGCTTGTGTTGAAAGAGCAGCAGCCTGTTAGTAACACTGTCTTGTTTAGCTATGGTCAAACATCAGGTCTTATCTAAGTGGAAAGAAGAACAAAAAGGCGTGTGCTGCTTTCAGTGAAATCTATTTTTGAAAGCCTTTTCTTATACCAGCTGAAATCCCTAGTGTGAGCTCACTTAAGCCAGACTCAATTCCTTTAAAAACTGGCTTAAATTGGGGATTTGTAAGGATGCTTGAAACTTTCCAGTGAAACATCCTTTTGAGCTTTTGGTGGAGAAACCAAATATTCAAAGCCAGAAGGAAAAGACTAAATAAGTTATTTAGATTTAGGGGTGCTACAGTGGAGCCCTAGAGAAGCTGGTGTTTTGCTACCTCTTGCTCTCTTTCTCTGCTGGAGGCTCAGGGAGATGATGTTTCCTATGACAGCCATGAGTGAGCTCCCACCACACCAAGGATGACTCACTGGGGGGTGTGTCGTTCAATCATACTTGAGCACAGAGTAGTCAGGAAAGAAGTTTAGAGTTTTCAATGAGATGTTTCAGGACAAAAGCTTTACTTAAAGCCTACTATTGCTGTTCGGGTTTCCCCCTGTATTTTGATTTAAGGAATCAGGTTTGGGAGCAATTGACGGAGGTGACCTAAGTTACTTGTGCAACTGAGGCTTGCAAATGATAATTGGCATAAAGTCATGTGATTGTCATCATGTCATGCAAGTAATTTAAAGTAATGAAATTGATAATTTGATCTAATAATTGATTATTAAAAATGCACAGATTTTGCTCCAGTTCCTCAGATTTCTGACCCAATTATAGGTTATTTTAATATGGTTTCAATATAGTTCAAAAGTTTTATGTTTATAGCCTGTTGCTAGTGTTCAGCAAAGAACTTTTTTCCTTCATTTTTGGGTTCTTGTGGAAGCTAGTAATGCCCTTAAAATGTCATGGGATGAACGTGCTGTACCATTTTTGTGGAAGAATGAACAATTGTCTCCATTGAATTAAGGCACTGAACTTGCTTGCAGAAGAACAGAAAGGATGTGATCTTGCTCTGTGCTTCTTGAGTTGAGAAGTGAAAACTTTGACTTCTTCATGATAAATGCCTAAAGTCAATAGAAACTCTCAGCAACCTCTATACACACAGCAGGTAGTTGACTGCACTGACAGCTTCCTTCTGGAGCTGGATAGGCAGTTTCTTTAGGATCATTGCTTCACGGTCAGACATGTATTTGTTCCTGGAAAAATATTTGCTGATGTGAATGTGTTATGCAAGGCGGCCATCAGCTGTGAAAACAAAACCATCTGTCTGTGGGTCTCATTAGTTTGTATCAAAATCACACAACCCATAAACCAAGTCATTTCAAATGCAGAGCTGCCTGTTTCTTAGATTTAATTTTAAATCAGGCCACCACATGTGTTGCTGGGACAGTTTTCATCACAGGCTGTGTGCTCACAAATATTGACCTTGTTCTCCATAGCATATGTTAAATGCAAAGACAGAAGTGTTGAGAGCCTTAGATCCAAATTTAACAGCACTGTAATGGCAGAAGTAGAAACTAGTTGCAGAAATAGTTTGCAGGGTCCTGGTTGTAATGTGTGGAAGGAATGTAAATAGAGATCACTCTATTTACATCAATGCCCCAAGCTGTGATGGGTAGACAGAAAGATTGGGTAAAGACCTTATATTTAAAGGTATTTCCAAACAACTTGTAAAATTACATGTGCACTATATCACTGGTTGTCAGCTGGTGACATGCACCAGCAATGAGGGCTGACTGCTGTGCAGCAGATCTCAAGTTAAAACAACATGCTGAGCACATCAGCGGAGGGGGAAGAGAAGAGAATGGATGAGGAATTAGCAGCTGGGACCTGCAGTAATTCACACGCAGAGAGATGAAAGAGCAGTGTGGTCAGGACTAANAACTTAACTTGTAAAATTACATGTGCACTATATCACTGGTGCACCAGCAATGAGGGCTGACTGCTGTGCAGCAGATCTCAAGTTAAAACAACATGCTGAGCACATCAGCGGAGGGGGAAGAGAAGAGAATGGATGAGGAATTAGCAGCTGGGACCTGCAGTAATTCACACGCAGAGAGATGAAAGAGCAGTGTGGTCAGGACTAAGAAGGTGCAGCACAGTGGGGTTCATGCTAAAGCCACCCTTGAATCATCATATTAAAGCACCCCTCGGGGATGAGGGTGATGGATAGCGTTTGGTGTTCCTGGTCCAGGGGAGCTGACAGTGCTCCAGCTTATGCTGATTACAAAGGTCTTGATCCCAACTGTTTGGCCATTAGCATCAGCCACCCATGGTGAAACTGAAATCAACTAAACAGCTTTTTCTGGGGTGAAACCAAAGAGAGAAGCAGTGTACAGTGCCAGCTTGCCCTACATGCTCAGTGTGTTGTGAAATCCATGTAGTCTCACTGCAGATATCCTGGCTGTCAGGGTAGTCCTGGGGTCAGGCAGCAGCTTTCATCTGTTCTTGACAAGATGCTAAGCCAGCCTGGCTGAACTGCAGCTGGTGAAGATCTGACCTCTCTGCAGACATGCAATATTGTGTGCAAGCTATTAACAGCTGAGTACATTTCTCATCTGCATTTCCTGACAGTAAATAGAAGTGACTTACTGAAACAATTAGAGCAGGGTGGAGTAATTCAGCATGACTGAATGCCACATTGTAGAGATCATTTGTTAATAACAGGCAAGTAGGATAAGGAAAGGAAGGGATCTGAGGAGTATTTCCCCCGGAGTGAAGAAAACAGCTCCCCTCCCCTAATGAGTAGCTGTCGTGGTTTAACCCCAGCTGGCAACTGAGCACTACACAGCTGCTCACTCACTCCCCCCTGCTGGCATGGGAGAGAGAATCGGAAGGGTAAAAGTGAGAAAAGTCATAGGTTGAGTTAAAGACAGTTAAATTAGTAACGCAAAAGCTGCATGCACAGCAAAACAAAACAAGGAATTCATTCACCACTTGCCATCATAAGGCAGGTGTTCAGCCATCTACAGGAGAGCAGGGCTCCATCACACCTAATGATTACTTGGGAGGACAAACACCATCACTCTGAATGTTCCCCCTTCCTCCTTTTCTTCCCTGTCTTTTATTACTGAACTGATGTCATGTGGTATGGAATATCCCTTGGGTCAGTTGGGGTCAGCTATCCTGGCTGTGTCCCCTCACAGCTCCTCGGACACCCCCAGCTTGCTCCCTGGTGGGGTAAGCAGCAGAAAAGGCAAGCAGTTCTGCAAGCTGTGCAAGCACTGCTCAGCAGTAACTAAAACATCCCTGTGTTATCAATGCTGTTTCCAGCACAAATGTAAAACATTACCCCATAGTTGATACTGTGCAGAAAATTTACTCCAGCCAAAGACAGCACAGTAACTCAAGGGCAGCTCTTTCAGGCATGCCACCAAGTGTGTCTATACATTGACCCTCCTCTGTCTCCTTATCAGCAAGGGCACAAGGAAGGAGAGGCAATTTTCAGTCCTTGTCCTTCACATGTTGCTGCAGGAGATGCAGGTTCACTTCTTTGTACTCCCTGTTTTCTGTCAGATTCTTGACAAAGTATCTCCTCTCAAAAGGCTGCCAGTCAAACAGGGAGGAGGCAAAGGGTGATTGCTCTCTGCCCCTGTTCCTCCTTTCCCTGCTTTGTTACGATTACCAAAGCGTTTTACTGTCCATGCTCCCAGCAGAGTCTCAGGAGCAGTAATGGGAGAAGAGAGGGAGAGGCCAGTGGCCAGGGCTCATCTCTCAAAGAGCTGTGCTAATTAGGCACCTTTTCAGGCTTGTCCTTGTGTCTCTTTAACACTTGTAGTTTTGGCTGCTCAGTGGCTTGTAGTACAGACATGTGACTTGAATACATTCCTGAAGCCTAAAAGCTCTGCGATTACAGTTTATAGGGTGATGGGGAGATTGGATTTATGTCTCTTCCTATTGCTTCTTACAGGAATAATTCTTGCACAAATGGCCACCCCCTCTTCACATGAATGCAAGGCTAAAATCCTTGCACTGGGGTGTGTTTGAAGGCACCTCGTGGAGGGTGGTCAGGACAGCCCAGATCCTGCTGGAGGGAGGCAGGCAGCCTTGAAGGAAGAATCTTAACTTCTGGGGGATGAGAGAGTTTTGGGTCAGGTGGAACTGCAGGGGAGGCTCAGCAAGGTTTTGTGAGTCACAGTTTTGGACTTGGGTACTTGCAGACTCTCTAAGTCTGGTTACCAGCACATCAGTGTGAATCACAGATTTGTTTTCCTTTGAGAGGTGTTCCTCTTCCTTCTGCCCGCGGAGATGAGCTTGCAAGTGTAACTACAAGCTCCTAGAAAGTTGTGAAAAGAAATTCAAAACAAAAGAAACACCCAAAAAATACGTGTTGGCTGCTTGAAAATATCAAGGCTGTCAAAACTGGCTGCCTAAATCCCGCGGGCCTGACTCACACATGCCTGCTAGTGCTATGGGTGCAACAAGAGAAAGACACTGGAACGAGCATTAGCAAAGGAAGACCACAAAGGCAGTATCCAGTGATGACAGTTGAAAGGAGGGTTAAAAAGAAAGTTCTCAGCATCTCCTTGAGACTAGTTCAGACATGAGTAATTCCACTGGCTCCAGGGTGCAGTGCTGTATGTCCATGTCAATGGGGAGCCTTTGGCTGTGGCAGTGGCCAGAAAGGCTGATCAGGATGTGACCTGTTTGACTTGATGTCTGGAGGCCAGGAAGGACACAAGCTTCCTTGTGCTGTGCTTCATGTTTTGGGCTTTACACAAACCACTGCTTCAGCAGACGTAAATACTGAGGAGAAGTAGATGCAAACTTTCCAGATTCTCTTCTGCTTGTGGTTACTTCCCTGTTGTGGTGTGATGGGGAAGGAACAGGGATATGTGATTGATGGCTGTGTTCTGTAAGTGTTCCTCTGTCTCCCAGTTATTTCTGATTTCTCCATGCAGATAGCTCAGCTCAGCACACAGTTTGGGACTGCTAATACAGTATGCTGACTGTCTGGAAGTAGCTGATAATATACTCATGCTGGGTTAAGATTTTCCAGAAAAGAGATAACATTTGCAGATGGCTTGGGCTGACTCCTTTGTCTTCATCTTTTTTATTGATAGTTGAAAGCAGTACACATGACCAAGCTATGGAAAGCTTTAAAGTATCCTCCCTTACCCTGTTTTTTAACTGGTAGTTTCTTTCTTTATTTCTTGGGTGACTACAGTAGACACCAACCCTTTTCTTCAGCCTTTCTTGTACATTTTCTGCACTGAGGAGCTCTGTGCCCTTTGTCATCCTCTTCTCAGAATACCCCAGAGAAATCAAGACAGCTCTTCCAGACACAGGTTTTCAGTCTTCTTTTCCTCCCACACAGCTCTCTTTTCCAGTGGATTCACTTTGCCAGGTAATGGTTTCCAAAGAATCCATTCTAAATTTCCAATATTTAACATCAGATTTTCTAGTCTTGGAAACCCTAGGTCGTTGCCAACCCAAAGTTTAGGGATTGATTGCACAAGCAGACCAGCTAGCCATTCTGAAGGGACAATAACTCCTATGAGCCAAGCAGTGGTGAGCAATTGGCAGGTGATGAGGAACAACAGGATGATCCTTCCACTTGCACTGTTATAACCAGAAGAGACTCAGAGTGGAGAAGAATCATCTACTTATGGGCCACCTGCATGATACATATCTGCATCTATGATGCTCGGCCTGGACTTACTTTTGGTTCAAGGGTCCACTGTAGCCATAGATTAAGAGTATGATTTATTTTCCTCTAAAGTTTTTTGATTGAACAGGACAGAATATTTATTCCAAAAGGTTCTTGGTTTTTTGGTTTGTTGTTTTTTTTTTTTTTTTCAATT
>NDXB01021482.1:6110-23968 GCA_002631895.1 Agapornis roseicollis | reverse complement strand
TTTTTTGATTGAACAGGACAAAATTTTTTTTTCAAAAGTTTTTTGGTTTTTTGTTTTGTTTTTTTTTTTTTTTTTTTCCATTGGCTATAAAAGGACCCTAACTAAACTTTTTACACTTTCTGACTGAACTGAATCCATCCAAACATGATAACATCCTTTACATGAAGCAAGGAAATTGCAGCCCTTTTCTTTTAAGGCTGATTTTAGTACTCAAAACTATAAACTTTCACTCTACAGTAAATTGTCTAGATAACATAATTCCACAGCAGCCCATCCCAACCCAACCTTTTCCTCCCCTCCAACTGATCAACTGTTGACCTTTACAAAATGATAGTAAAAGACCACACAGAGATAATTGCTCATAATTGCCAGGGAGGAGCTTTGCCAGCTCTGGGAGGGTCCTCATGGTATGTTCTTGCATAGGAACCAAACCAGCAGAGTACAGTGGAAGGTGTGTGGCCACCCCAGCATGTGGTAAGGATTCAAAGCAAAAGTCAGGTGTCAGATTTGGAAAGTTACTGAGTTTTGAAGACTGAAGTTTTGGGTGGTCGTGTTCCCCCCTCAGCAGCTGAGCATTATCATGACTGCCCTGGGAAAAAAGGGAAGATTTCAAACTCTAATGAGCAGCTGATAAATATTGGATGAGAGCAGGGAAGCCACATTGAAAATGCGCAGGGTAAATATTGAGTTGTGCTTTTCTGCAGTGTTGACTGAATGAACTGGGCATTTTAATGGTGAAATTGCACCTGTGTAAATAAAGGAGTGGATAAAATGGATGTTTAATGGCAAGTTTCTCCTGTTCAGCTAACAGTGGGGATATTTTATAGATCATGTGCCACTTTTCAACAATATAAGCACAAATAAAATCTATCTCACACATTTGTGACAGAGGAAGTAATTTTTACCTGTATTTTATAGTTTTTACCTGTAATTTATAGCAGTTGTTAGTAATTTGTAAGTATAGAGAAGTTAAGCTTTTTTTCTTTTTTGCCCCCTGAAATTCTACGATCTCATCTGTTTAGTTTTGCATGCTTGTTTTAGAAGGTGGTTGAATATCTCTCAGCTGTATTGTCTTCTGTGTGTGCCCCGAAATGTTTGCAAAATGTTAACTGGAGAAAATGCAACAAGGCTTTCTCACTTATGGGCTCCAGCACTGTTGGCAAACATTTTTGCCATTATTGTGTGTAGGTGTCATCTCTACTTCAGTCTTAAGTTTCTCAGCAGTCAAATGTGATTAAGCAGTTTCTGGCTTTTCCTCTCATTCCTTTGCAGATGCATTAAGTGACCCATGAAAGATAAAAAGAGGCTGCGGATGCTGCTGGGGGCTTGCTCAATTTTAGCACAGTTTGAGGGCAGCTGCATGCTCTCAGGAGCAATGTAGGCATCTCTCCATTACTTATATTTGTTTAATAATGTAGTCTCTTGAATGCACTGCTCTTTCTGGATTGCCTTATGGTACGATTTCAGGGCTCATTTCCACTAGCTGAGGGGCAGAGGGTAGAAACGGGGAAGGATGAACTTAAAAGGAATGTTTTACTTTCTTGCAACGAAAAGGATCAAGTCTACCCTTGGAAAGGGGTGAGGGTGGAGTATTGGTGACACCAGACTTCTCTGAAGTTGGTCTTTGCCTCCCTAATTCGCACTTGTATGACTGAGAAGAATATATGGGATTTTAAATTTTGCCTTCTCACTTTTTTGCAAACTAAGGAATGACTGGTTTGGTCCCTGCCCTCCTCTTACTGGAGTCACTTCTCATTTTCCTGTGAGGTGATGTTCACAGGGAGGCACATCTCCATTCTCCCCACCCTCGGATAGGGGCAGAGATCAAGTCAGGAATGCTCCAAAGACTGGGACTAAGCTCTTGGCAGTGATTTATATCTCATAAACATGAAGTCGCAGTATGACATCTAGTGCATATCCTGCATCTTTGTTAAATAAAGAATAGGGAAAGGTTTTTCTTTTTAAAAATCTCTTGCTTTTTCTTATCCTTTTGATTTGAGCTTTATTTAGTGACAAAGTTTGGGGAAATGGGAAGAGGGAAAGGTACCCTCCAGAGGTTGCAGGAAAAAGAGAAAGAGTACTTTCTTAATATCCCTCACCAAGTACAGATAAGCCTGACTGAACCCATGCTGACAGCAGGCTTTGCTTTCTTTCCACAGTCTCCATTGAAGATATTCGGGATGTGAGGGCAGGCCATAAAACAGAAGGTATGGAAAAATATGCCAAGGATGTCCCAGAGTATCGCTGCTTTTCCATCATTTTCAAAGACCAGCGGAAAAACCTAGACCTCATTGCGAGTTCAGAGGACGATGCCAACCATTGGATCTCCGGCCTTGCGAAAATCATAGCCCACAGCAACTCCATGAACCAGAAAGAGAAACTCCAACAGTATCCTTTGTGTTATAAAGTGATTAATCACAGACAAAGATGCACTTGTCTTTCTCTCTGGGTGGAGATAGTAGACTAACGCCCTTTTTTTGTACTAACCCTGGGCACTGAGTTTTCTCTCGCACTGATTTTGCACTCAGGCAAACTCTCCGGCTTCCAATGCTTTTTTCCCTTGTTTTACAGTGACACCAGCAAGAGTGAATTCATGCTTAACCTATCTCTTGAAACAAAGCATTGCCTCTTTCAGGGAGCTCCAGATAAAACAGTCATATTTTTTTTTTGTATTTCCCAGAGGTCTGTTTCATTTGCATTGCAGTAAACTCCAGAACAGGCACTTCTTGGCAAGGCATGAAAGGACCGTACTGTCTATCACGTTTCTCGGTAATACAAGGCGAGGAAACTGATTCTTCTCTTCTGACTGCCAGATTTACTGTGGGGTAGCTCCACTGACTTTGGTGAAAATGCTCCTTGTTTGCTTCAGCATGGGAGGACGTATTAACCCAAAAGAATCTGTGAATGCTCTAGTGACAGTTCAGACATCAGAAAGGAAAATCAGCAGAGCAGGAAGCAAGGGTGAGTTAGTTGTGAAATGGAGCGTGAGTTGATTATTGGGTGAAATCCTGCCTCTGATGATTTCACAGGGAATTTTCCCTGAGGCTGCATTTCACTCACTAAGTTGCTTTGCAGCCACAGCTCTCACATCCATAAAAAGAGAGAATATCTGTGGGTGCAGTTTTTGATGGATTTCCTCCAGTGCCTGTAATTCTGAGGCACTAACCATGACATGAACCTGCTGGCTGATTTCACCCTCATTTGACAGAGTTGCATCAATCATAAAATCCTTTAAGCTTCATGAAGATAGGCATCCAGCTATCAGAGTGAAAACCAGATAGTGCTCTCAGACAGAGAAAGCTGCGTGAGTTTCATGCCTTGTTCATCTCCACATCTGTGAAGAGCAGGGTAGAAGCAAAATCCTCAGCTGGGGAAAGTCACAAAGCAGGAGTCTGAGCATAAGCAGGCAGCAGGGAGCCTTGCCCTTAGTCAAGGCTTCACTCCATGTGGGTTCCCTGCTGGGTAATGATGTACTGATACTGAAGGAGGTGGCACATGAATGCTGAGCTTTCATAAGGCTTTTCTATTCTGTGGATTCTCTGAAGTCTAATAAGCACTTGCACAACTTTCCACAATAGTGCTGTCCATTTAAAGGAATCAGACTCCAGTAGTTCTGATGTGCTGTGTTAATCTCCTGCACTATGAGTGTCTTTTTGGATGGTTTTTCAAGCTGTAGAGTCATTCCTCAGCAGTGTTACCATTTGTGTGTTCATAGTGATAGGGACTAGTCCCTAGACAAGTTGAAAATGTGGTACCCTGGTAGTTCTCCTTCTAGATGTGAAGGCTTCCTCAATGTGTGGGGAAAATCTGGGCTACAGAAAGTTGTCCCTGGAGTGTGTCAGATTGAATATATTGCTGAAAAACTTCCCCATAAGAAATGACAAGATTGCTAAAGGGGGAAAAATAACAATGACATTTGCAAGGGAGGAAGGCTGTAAATTTCCAGCATGGAAAAGTGCCTCTCTGTCTTTGGAAAGCAGAATAGAAGCTAAATAGGGTGGGTAGGCAAGCCGTATTTCTGGAAGAGTAATTACCGTGCAGTGCTGGCTTCCAATCTGGGATTGTCTCAGGCCATTTAACGTAACCTGGAATTACAGAACAGCATGATTTCTCATTTGAAATTTGATGATGTTTAATTAAAGCCTGGGATTTTAAATTTAGTCTGTCTTCACTGGGTTTGCTTGGCAGTGTGGGCTCACTCAGATAGTCCTTAAACCTCACAAGTGTTCTCTGCATCTGTGGGCACAGAAGGGGACAAGGCAGTGCATGAGGAGAAGTGTTGGGTCCCCTGCCTGTCCCCCATGACTGGAGAGCTGCCTTGTACTGTATCTCTTCCAGTGTCCAAAACCTTGCAAAGCAAGTAAGGAATGTGCAAGGATTTCAAAACAAATATGAAAACAAAAACGTTTCTAGTTTCAAGTTTCAGATAAGTTTTGTCCTGTTTATAATATGATGGAGTTGCTTGTGGTAGCAAGGGACTTGATTTAGCGTCTTATGTGTCCTTTCCAGCCCCACATGCTTGATGAGTACCTCTGATGTTTTTAAACATACGGTGCTGTTTCATTAAGCCTCAGATTCAACCCTGCAACAAGCTGGCAGAGATTATTTAACAAATATTCCTAGAATGTGCACAGGGAAGACTTTAGACCAGAAAATACAGGGGACTTTTCATTTTAGCAGTGTGGCACCATCTGCTTCAATTCTGGGATTTAAATATGAGCTTTTCTTCTGGTTGGAAAACACTTACCAGAAGTTTTGCAGCATTTCTTTTCTGAGCACATTCATAGGATATCTGCCAGATAGTTTCAGTCATCCCTCTTTGGTTTCTAATAGAAAGCTGGTAGCCTTGGAGCTGGCAGATCCTTTAAAAACAAGAGGCAGGAAGCAGGCTCTCTCCGGATGTATACAGGCATGGGAACAGCTTTTTCCAAGTCCACCCAGGAGGCCCAAATGGGTTCATAAGGTGAAAGGAGACCCACAAGCAGGGCTGCAAAGCAGTGTTTGTATCAGCTGAGAATTTCAACTGGAGTGCATAGGTCATCCAGCTCCTCTAAATTCGCTCAGACCTGAGGGATCCAGGTGCAGCAACATCCAGGTGCAGAGGAATTTGCTGCAGCAACAGGCTGAGGCCTCAGTTGTCCTCAGTCTCATTTTTCTTCCTTTTGCTGCTTGCCCTTGCAGCCATGGGGCCCACTGTGTGCCTGTGCTTTTTGTGGGCCTTCTGATTTCCCTCCTACTGGAAGGGATAGAGCAGGAAAGCAGCCTCCATTCACAGGCAGGACCCTGGCATACACTTTTTTAAGCTGCCCACATACTACTTTTCCAGGGTTGACTTTGGATATGTGCATGACCTCTGGGTGCTCATCCTCCATGGAAATGACTGCAGACTTCTAAAATGGTGGGGTTTTTTTTGCAGTGGTTACAGCAAAAAGAGAAATTTGTACAGACACTTAGTGCTCCTCAAGCCTCCTGCTCACCTGGCCATGACAGGCTGGATTTCCTCACTAGAGCTGCACATTACTCCTGCCTGTTCCTTTTAAGGAGGGCTGTGAAAGGAAGCTGAGGTGTGAGGGTCAGGAATGAATGGATGGCATTGCCGTTGGCACCATGTTGACATGCTGAGCAGACCCTCTCTGGAGCACAGGTGGTGAAGGGGGATGGGTTTCCACCTTAGCATGGATGGTACTGTGTTCCCAGCAGAGCATCCTCTGTGTGTGGGAGCTTCATGACTTGAACTTGGCTTTTTGGGAAGAATAAGGCCCTGATTTAGGGCCCTGGAGAGAGCTGGGAAATGTAGCCTCTCTTTATTTTGGTTTCCGTGTCTAAAGAAGGGGAATATTAATATTACCAGGCTTAGACGGAAGCAGTGTGAGGTCATTGCTTAGCACCTGCCAAGATTTTTAAAGACAGAAAGTTCAACTTTCCATGAGACAAACAATACTTACAAACAGTTTACATTTATCTCCATAGTTCAGAAACACTTGAATGCAGTGGTAGCTGTGGTGAATGCTTTGTTTCAGGGTTATGTCTACAGACCCTAAGGCTGTCAGTTAATGCCCTTTTTGGGGGTTATTTTGAAAGGCCCAGTTAAAAAGTTATGGTACTAAATGCCTCAGCTGGTATTTACTAATCCTGAGGTTTACTCTGCTTAATATACAGGTTGGGCATTTTTAAAGATGTTTGTTAGAATGCATTTGAAGCAATGCTTCCTGTGCAAAACACAGAAGGTTGTATTTGTGGAGGTCAAATCGTTACTTTGGTCATTTTTCTATTGAAAAATGGGGTATTTTTCTGGATGCTTTTCTTATTTGACAGTAAAGCAAATTAGAGAGAGTCAGTTCCATGATGCAAAGAAGAATGAGTTTTTTGTTATTTAAAAAAGCAAGGTATCTCAATGTCTAACATTATTTTCCTGAGAGACTGAACGAACACGGGAAATCCAATTCAGATTATCTGACGTCAAGTTAAATAACTCATTTTTTATAGTAATTACTCCAGATCCGTAGATATACCAAAGATATTATAAACTAAGCTCTTATGAACTATTACCGCAGTATGATACAGTATTAGATCCCATGAAGGGTAGCCAAGACCCACAGAGTTTGGTTTGATTCTGCTCACAATGAACTTTTTAATACATATAGGTAGAAATCCCTGAGAAAATACAGAAGCTGAAGGTGAGTCCAGAAATTTATATTAGTGCTTCTTTTTAGAGAATCTCTGTTCTTTGTTCATTTTGATGTCCTGAATACTGATCAAATCTGTAACAATGAGTTTACCAAGTTCCACTTGAGAGCTCTTTTCATCCTTCCTATATCCCCTTTAAACTATCTGGAGCAGAATGTACTTTCTGTCATAAAAGAGAAATCAGACTGTTTCTGGCTGTGGCCAGAAACTCCTACAGGGCAAAGAAAGCAGATCCAGCCTTTGGCCAGATGGCAAAAAGCTTCTCCTGGGTCACAGTTGCTTGCATTACAGCGCATTTTGCCTCTGCCAAAGCACCATTTTACTCTTTCAGAGAAGAAGGTGAGATGATGTTAGCTGTTCAGCAGTAGCATGCTGATTTGCAGTAGCTGGAGAGGTAGTTCAGAGCCCTTAGAAGAGGATTCCCCCCNGACCACCCAGCCAGCCAAGTTCACTTCGGGTTTTAGAGGAAAGACACGAACAGTTCAAAACCATGGCCCAAGGAATAAAGGAACCTGGCTTTAAAATGTTCTTTAAACCAGAAAAGAGACACCCCCCCCCCCCCCCCCCGCCCCGTGGGCAGCAGAAGGGTGGTATTTAGGCTAGGCACTGACCTGGAAAGATTTCCTTACATCATCCTGCAGCTGGATTCATACCTGCCTGCGGAAAGCTGATAAAAACAAAGACAACAAGATGAGCTTGAAAGAGCTCAAGGATTTCCTGAAAGAAGTGAACATTGAAGTTGATGACTATCATGCCAAGAAGATTTTCCAGGTAATTAGAGCAAGCAGATAAAGTATTTACTCTTGGCTGAAGTCAAGGTCTCCCAGAGCTTTCACCTTTTGTTGGAGACCTAAGCTAAAGTGAGCTCCCAACATCTTTTCTTGTACCAAGGAAGGACTCTTGGTTTTTGGTGCTCAGCAGATTCCCACTAAGATCTAGGTTAGGTCAGCACAATGTTTTTCAGTAAGGTGTGCTGAAGTCATTGTCTACTATTGATGCTGAGGGTTTAGAGATGAGATGCAAACACGGATAACGTGAGACAAAGGGAAAAACAAAGTTCTAGCGCTATTTGAGTCCTGGGTATTTCAGTAGTTCTGCATACCACAACCACATGTCAGTGCTGAAGTCTGGCTAACGTTGGTTTAGTTACAATTACGAATCTAGATCCTCATCTTCTCAGAGGAGGAGGGTGCCAAGTATAAGTGAAAAGAAAGTGCAAATCAAATAAAAAAACCCCAAGATCAGATGCATGATGGATACGTAACATTGCTCCCAAGCCTGCACCAGCCTTGTTGATTCAATACCCCAAGGCATGTTTAATCTGGTCAGGGATGTACAATTATAAATTCTCAAGATTTGGCTTGCTGGATGAGCCTATCAGAATAAAAGAAAGGGATGAAAATTTCTCAGTTGTTAAGCTTTTGGTTTCTCTCTGGAGAAGCCTTCCTGCTGAGAGGGAGATAAAACATCTGGATAATTTCCAGACTTCCATCCTGTCTGAAGCAGGATTTGAATTCATGGGTATGTAGTTTTAGAAATGCTTTTTCTGATCAGTGTTAAACATGTGGGTGGGTTTGGGCACTGGACAGTAATTCTCCTGCTTCTTCCTGTAAGCGGATAGAAGGGAAGATTGGCAAGATCTCATTAGGACCTGTCCCAAGGAGGTACATGTTTCCTAGTTGTTGCTTTATGAGGTCTCTCTTTCTCTCTCTGGTAACTCTGCAAGAATTGGGGAAGGTCGTCAACACATCTTGAAGAATTTCAGCGTGCAAAGTCTTCCACATGTACTGCCTGCTCTGGCTGGCATATCCCATGCTTGATTCCCTGCTCAGGAAGACCCTGGAAGAATAGCTGTAAGGCTAGGATTCCTCTGATTGAATTAGATGTCTGCAATGCAGACTTCTACATTGGAAGTAGTCACTAACACACATCCTTTGCAGTCTGTGTAGGTCAACCCAGTAACGGAAACCAGGGTGTGATTTACTGCATCCTAAAGGATGCATCTCACATATGTAAGATGAGTCACTCCGTACATGTTCAAACACTGAAAATCAGAAAAGAACACTTTTTTTTTTTTAGAGATGCAGGTGCTCTTCACAGTGAAGGTCCTCTTCATTTAGTGAACCTCCTTTGCTATTGCAATAGTTACAAGACAGCTCTAGGGGTGGAAACTTGAAGAAGTTCAATACTCTTTTTGCTTAAGGTCTCCAAGTAATTACTAAACCTTGATTCAAGCCATCTAAATGCAGACAGTCAGCTGAAGTACCCTCATTAGACATGTAATTGTTATAGGTTTGCTGTATAGCCACTAGGAAGAGGGTCTTCGAAGGTTAATTCAGATCTCTTGTGGGCTAAAGTGCCTTCAGGAAAAGTCTGTCTTACTGCTAAAGCAGTTTCATTTTCAGTTTACATACTGCCTAAAGGTAGATGGACTGAGAGACATTGCAGCATATTAAAAAGGTGATCTTTCCTGTCTCCATGAGTTTTTCTTCATTTAGTCATAGGAAGGAAGGCTTGATGAAGGGTCTAAGAGAGAGCTACAGGACATGTTCTCACATTATTCTTGCTTTTCTTCACTTAACTCTCTGTCCACATCTAGGTGTTAGGCACATCTGAGTAAGACATATGCAATGCAACCAGAAACTGCTAAAATTCTCTGATAGCACACTTCATTTCAACCAGAATGTTCATTCTGGTGCATCAGAAAGGTTCTGCCTTTTCCTGTCAGGGCAAGGTTCATTCAGGAATCATGGGCACAATCCATACAAGTGAGGTAAACCACACTATTTTGGGTTGAGATGCTTTTTCTAATCTGGAGCTCTTGTAGCCCAAACAAGGACCTCACTTTAATACTGGGCATGTGATCTGTCCTGGAATGTGACTGATATCAATGTATTGTCCTCTATCCATTAGAGCCTTTAGTGGCCACTGATGAACAAACTTCCCAAGGCACATCCCTTATAATGCCAATTTTGTAGAAGTAGTATCATGTCATTTTCCCTGTTGTGTCTTAAAGAAAGGAATGTCTGTCATTCATGGCATCCCTGCAGTCTTCACCAACTCATGATATCTGCTAAAGCCATAGAACAGGATTATAGACATGCAAGGCAGCAAGGAAAAGACAGCTCCTGGACTGCTGAAACCTATTGAAGGTGTCTGTAGTACTGAGCATTTCACAGGTTCTCCCATCCCTGAGATGAGCCTAAAGCTTCTACCCAGCAGATCCTGAAGTCAGGGCAAGCTGACCTTTTTGCTGTTGGTTCAGTTTGTGAAACACTGTGCATCATGATAATTTTGTTTGGTTTTATATGTGCACCATAAACAGACAGTGAAGGACTGCAGTGGGGGATTTACAAAGGATGATATTCCTTCACTATCATCCTGCTTGGAGCACTGCCAAAGCCACTATGGCCATCACTGAGATCATTAGCAGAATTAGCTTGAGATTAGTATGATGGCTTGTTAAACTGAGACATGCATTTTGGTCATAAAACCTAAGACAATAGCTCTACATGTCATAAAAGATCGAAGATGGAAGCCAGTTTAATTCCTCTGGTCTGGCAAGTTACCATCTATCACCCAAGTCATAGTAACTGATTGCAACTTATCCATAGCAAGAGTGAAATGAAATGCACCAATGTCTCCCCTGAGTGGGTTGGAGCACACTTCCGAGTTCAGGCCTGAAGTGGAGTAGTTTTTAGGGCAAAGGCTAAGTAAAGCAAGCCATGTCCTGCAGGGATTTTGGCATTCAGGCCAAAAATGACGTTTTTCTGATTTACCAAAATGTAAGATGCAAGTAGGCTGTATTAGATTAGGATACCACTTAAGGGCCTGATTGCTTGCTTTAGACACCGAGAGGGAGGGAATCATCATAATAACAAGGCATTAACTAGAAGTGGATTGGCTGCTGAAATTTGCAGGGGAAAACATTTCCCAGTGGTATAACACTGCCTGATATAAGTGGGGATCTTCCTCTGAGATAGGCTCTTGTTTTCCATTGCAGCTTGTTTTTTTCTCAGCCAATACTGAATGCAGGGGTATAGATCCCAGAGATGACTGAAAAATAGTTGTTCACCTCTCCATGAAGAATTCTGCTAGGAACAAACTACAAAATTAGTATCAGGATCTGCCACAGGGAAAAAAAAAAATTTCTGATGAAAAATCTGACCTGGGAACATTTTAGATGAACTGGAAATATTTGTTGTTGGAAAAGTTACTATCCTTCATGGGGACACTAATTTGCATATCTCAAATACATAACTTTTCTTGGTCGGTCAAGTCCTTGACTGTGGTGCTCTGTCAGAGCTCTTATCTGGTGGAGAAGTTCAAACCTCAGAGAAGAATTTGAATCACAGCTCCTTGAGAAGATGATATCTGATTTGGAATTTTGTAGAGGTTTTGTTACTTTGTGGATTTTGGATGAGAATGGAAAATTTCCATGGGAAGAGGGATTTTTTCATACCTGAACATGCCCATGTTTAGCAGTGTTTTTAAGTTGGTTTAGATGCCATCTTTGCAACCAGCCCTGCTACTAGCATTGACAGTCTCTCTAGGCCTGAGCTCAGACCCACTAAGGTCAACAGGAAAGCTCTATTTACTTTACTTCCTGGATTTTAGGCCACAGTCCCTATCAGTAGTTTAAGATGCATAGAGTTAATTGTTTCCCTATATTGCTCCACCCCATGAGATCAAGAGTCACATTTCTCTTGAGTTTCGATTTGTACTTACATTGTCTTGAGCTGTCCTAACTTATGGTTTGCACTGTGTACAGTGCAGTAGAGCTTGAGGTCATGGGCCATGCCTGATGCTTTTCAGCACACTGTTAATATGAGTAATAATGATAATTGTAACTGTTATATGACTGTTGGCCTTGTCAGTGAGGGCCATTGTCAATGACCAACTGCTTCTCATTCACCGGCCAGTAACTGTTTCCAATTATTTTGTGTTCTGCGTTGTGTAGCCCTGGTGCAGATTACGGCTGGCATATGCCAGAAGGAAAGAAGGTTTTCACTCCTTCTCCCCTCTACGTTTACAGCACTGTGACAAGTCCAAAACAGAGGCTTTGGAGGATGATGAGATAGAGGAATTTTACAAGATACTAACAGAGAGGAAAGAAATAGACAAGATATTCCAAAAGTACTCAGATGCAGAAGGGTTCATGTCCTGCCAGAACCTGGTGAGATTCCTCTATGAGACACAGCAAGAAGAAGATGCTGTTGTTGCCGCCCCTGCCTTAATTCAGAGATACGAGCCTAATGAAAGAGGTAGGTTGGAAACCCTGTCTGGTTTGGTTCTAAATCTTGCTTTTGTGATGAACGACAAATTGTTTTGCTTCTGTTTTCCTCTGCAGCCATGTGTGTAATTTTCTTCTCACAGTTGCTTCTAAAACACCAGACTTCTAGGTGCTTCTAAAACACCAGAGGAACATTAGCAACTGTAAGAGAGGAGGGCACAGAAGATCCGGGGAAATACTTCTCTTTGGTTTTGACTTGGGTACACTGAGCAGCTGGAGAGGGGTTGATATAGATTTGGGTTGGAGGTGATGAAATTCCTGAGGGAAGGGCTCTGATGGTTTATTCAGATGCCAAGACCTCATGTGGCTTTGCAAGGTTAAGGATATAGCAGTATTTCTGTTCTCAAGAGGCAGGAATGGAGGCAGATGTTTTTGAATGTGGACACCCGAAAAGCTGTTGGGCGATATCTGAGTAAAGGGCCAAGAAGGTGACAGCTGTTTAGGAGAGCAATCACAGAAATGTCTTCTGATCAGAAATTACATGAGTGTACCTTGGAGGACATGTTCAAGAATTTAACACAGGATCATAGGTTTTGCACTGTCTGAGGACAAGAAAGGCACAGTGCTTTGCAGATGTCAGAATTGGGGTTAGCCTGAGATCTAGCTCAGTCTTTCAAGATGGGAAGATCTCGATTTCTCCACAAAGTTGGGTAACTTTGCATTTACTCTTTGCAAATCATGTATTCATCAGATAATCTAGACATGATTTATCTGTCTACATTTAGACATCTGACAGCTTCTCTGTACTGGCATGGAGGAAGCTTGAAGTGCTCACAGATTTTTATACTGTAGGTTTCTAGAGAGGTGAGGTAAGGGCTTTCTTTGACACTTTAAATGTGTTCTCAAGGACAGTAAATGTCATAAAAAGCCATGCTTGTAAAGGAGTTTTAAAAGCATGTTCAGACAGATGAAGCTGTCGTCACTGTCTGAACAGCATCAATATCTTTACTATTAGCTGAATGTGCCTAGGGAGCACATTTTGCCTTTGAGATTCTCTGGAGAGCAGCAGGCATCATGGTGAGTATGGCAGCACCACTGGGTGGTATCAGATTTTCAGAAGGGGTTTCTGTCTATTTATCTGGCAGCCAAGAGGGGTAATGCCATGACCAAAGACGGTTTTCTGATGTACCTGCTGTCCGATGATGGGAATATATTCAACTCCTCCCACCGTAAAGTTTACCAGGATATGACTCAACCTCTCAGTCACTACTTGGTGTCATCCTCACACAATACCTATCTCATGGAAGACCAGCTCACAGGTCCAAGCAGCACAGAAGCCTATATCAGGTAAAGATTGTGTGTGTGTATTTATGTGTGTGTGAGTAGTTGATCCCTCTCTCGTAGAAGACTATATTGCTAGGTGCAAGAGGACTGGGCAGCTATCGCCCACCTTGAGACCAGTTAATGTGGGTTGTCCCATGTTCACATCAGGGTAAACTGTTTCTAAGCCAGGTTATCTATGCCTTGCTTTTCAAAGCTCTTTAACCAGGGTCTCTGCTGGGCCCCATGTAATGTCCACCTGATTGTTAGATGCATGATTACTACATTTAGGTGTAGTTTAAAATGTCTACAATCATGTGGGAACCACCTTGCATTACTTCTGCTATGTTCTGTATTTTTATCAAGTGAGACAGTGTTTCCTTATAAGCAAGGCAGTTCTGATTCTAGTGCTTACCTGATTCTCAGGGAGCAATGGCTATCTAGAATCACAAGCTCAGAAGAGAAGGGAGTGGAATATGTCACAAGTTGCCTTTCAGTAGCTGCTTGAATTCCTCTTACAGGACCTTGAAATTACAAAATTATATTTTGCTTGAAAAACAACCCCAAGAAACCCCATGATTCTGGCACAGGTTGCCCAGAGAAGCTGTGGCTGCCCCATCCCTGGCAGTGTTGAAGGCCAGGCTGGATGGGTCTTTGAGCAACCTGGTCTAGTGGAAGGTGTCAATGCCCATGGCAGGGGGTTGGAACTGGAGGAGCTTTGAGGTCCATTGCAGCCCAAATTGTTCTATGATTCTTACTGCAATAAGTTAAAGGGAGTTGCACTAACTGAAACGTGTAGGGAGTAACTGTAAAAAAGACAGGATCACTTCTTAGACAAGTAAGTCTGTACAAGGGGAACCTACACTGGAAAGTAAATTAAAATGAAAGTATGGGTATGTAGAGGCAGAAGTTTCAAGTGGAAATTCAGTCTATAGACTCAGTTTGGGAAACTGGCCCTCAGCGGTCTCCGCAGCTGTGGTGCAGTTCACACAGCTCCCTCCCTGACAGCTCTGAGGATTCATCTCTCATGTCTTGTTAGACCTAGATGAAGAAGTCACATCATCCAGGCTTCTTGACCTGGCTTCTAAGGCTGAATGTCTTACTCTCTTTCTTCCAATGCAGGCACTCTTGATTTTCTTCTTTTCACCATTTTTGGGAAAAGTCTTGGGGCACAGTTATGAGTTCCCTTTCTCATCTGGCACTCACTGTCTTCTTTTTTGGATAATTCTTACCTTGGACTTACATTACCTCCTTTCTCAGATCCCATTATGCTTTCCTTGCTCAACCTTGAGCTCTCTTTGCTGACTCCGAGCTTTCCTGGTCCCATCCTTTTGCCACCAGTTTTCCTGTTTTTCCAAGCTCCTCTTCTCTTCCTTGCTTCCTAAACTTCCTGTCAGCCTTCCCAGGCAATACCTGTGCCTGATGCACCCTCATGAGATGGAGCAAAAGGTTTAGAACCCAACCAGGTCCCTTCTTTGTTTCCAGAGCCCTCACCAAAGGCTGCCGCTGTGTGGAACTGGATTGCTGGGATGGCCCTAATTCAGAGCCTGTCATTTATCATGGCTACACTCTCACCTCCAAGATCCTCTTCAGCGATGTCATTAAGGCCATCAAGAACTATGCTTTCAAAGTAAGGATGAGGCACCACCTAAGATTTCTCATATTACACAGTCCAAGACTGGTAGTGGGTCTCTGCGCTCCCAACTGAGAACATAAGCCATGAAGACTTTACCTTAGCTTTTCTCATGGGTACGAAATATGTCCTTCTGTGTGGGTATTCATCTGCTTTCTGCAGAGCTCCATTTTAGGGAGTTGCAGAACACTAAATCCAAGGATGAGTTCGAATATATACCAGCACAGCTGCGTCCTGGACCTCAGTGCAACAAAAATAATGCCCAATATCTTGAACATCCTTGGTGAGAAATGCAAACAAGCCCATGACTTGTGTAGTTTTGGTGTCTCAGGGTCTGCTGTTAGTTTAGAACAATCTGTGTGCCTGTGTTTTGGAGGGACTGATGCAGAAGTCTGCTTCTGTTGTGCTTTAAAAGGAATGAGCAAGTCTGGAATCTTGTATGGCAGTTCTGGGCCAGCAGCCCTTAAAAAAAAACCCCTTGGGCTTTCTGCTATTTTCCTTGAGTGCACTCGTTACTAGTATCGGTTTTTCTTTGGGGCTGTAAAGCAGTGACAATGCCAATACCTTCAGTACACAAAATGACCATGAGGGACCACAGGGCACCAGATCAGGCCTATTCACAAATGGAAGGAGGATTCATGTCACCTAAGGATTTGAGAAACCCCAGTGATTTCAAACCCTCCCTTCCTAGTCCTTCATCTAAGGTAGGAAGGTGCTCAGACCCACAGTGCAAATGGAGAATGGAGGCACAGGGAGCCTCATTCAACTGCCTCAGCAAGTCTGTGGGAGGCATCTTGACCCAGCCTGGTGCCCTGTCATTGAGTCATCATCTCTGGAAGGTATCAGCAGTAGCTACTGCAGAGTTTGTCCATTTTGACAAATGCTCATTTTAACAGAATGCAGTTGACCCACTCACTTGTCGAGAAAACAGCACTGGGGTTTGTATCAGTTACTGTGGATTGGTGAAATTGCAGAGTTCACTGATGATGTATGTTGCTGTCTTATTGTAGACCTCACCATACCCTGTCATCATCTCCCTGGAGAACCACTGCAGTGTTGACCAGCAGAAGGTGATGGCTCAGCACATGACGACAATTTTGCAGGACATGCTCTTGGTTGCCCCAGTTGATGGAAACAAATCCCAGTTCCCCTCCCCAGAGGTAAGCAAGGATACTCTAGCACTTTCTGCCTTCTGAGGGTGGAACAAGAGAGAGGCCTGTCTTCTTGCTAGGTGCCAGGTAGTGGGCAGTATGCCTACGGACTGGTGGGAACTGCACTTGCTGGGGAACAGAGATTGTCTGTGGGCAACTGTGGAATAAGGAATATCTAGAAGTGGTCTGTGCACATCAACCCACAAAATGCCTGGTTGCTCCTTGTTTATTGTCTAAGGTCTCAGAGGAGATATTCCTGCAGACTGAGGACATTCCTGGTTCTTTTACCAAGAATGTCCTTCATCCGATCAGGAGGTTGCTTTTCTGGCTTTCCCCAGAGGAGCTGAATCTTAAGGGTCTATCTTGTGTCTTTTCCCCACACCCCAAAGCTGAATATGACCTTCTTCAGGCTAATCCTCTGAAACACTGTTAGGTTGCTGCATGTGCAGAGATCATTAGCACCACAAGGAGTGACTACAAGGTGTCTCTGTGGTTTTAATCCAGCAAGACTGGATACTACCCATACAGGTAGCCTAAATCTATATAGGGTGAAGTGTTCTCTTACTTAGAATGGCCTGGTGGGGAGGTGGGGATGAAGATGTCGATGGAGAACAAGGGGAGGCAGAAGGCTGCATAGAGATGCCCCTTTGATTCCCATGAATCAGGCAGCCATGAAGCTGGGAGCTGAGCTTGGACCCTGCAGACGAAGAAGGTATACAGCCCTTAACAGTGGACCACCACTATAAAGTCATTATCTAACAATTAGAAAAAAATAGGAAATGTAATATTGATGTGAAAAAAAAGTTTCCAAAACAGAAGCCAAAATGAAACATTAATCTGTTCATCCTTTCGGTTTGTGTTTTCTTTCTCTCTTAAGCACTTTGCAGGAAGGGGTTTCTGTGTGGATAGCTGCAGTTCCTTTTAAATTGCATTTCTTTGCTAAAGAAATCATTTGCCAAAAATTGGATGAGCATGCCTAGCCAGAGCTGGAAGGAGTTTGTGGGTGGGATAAAGCTGGCAGTCATCAGGGGAGAAGGGAGGAAAATGATCCACCCAAAATATCTTCTGTATTTGTTCATCCTCTCTCTCCCTTATTCTCTTTCCCCTTTTGTTTGGGATTGTCATGCCTCACTTGATACAATGCCTAGCACACAGGGAAGCTGATCTGGGTTGGTCCCTGGGCACCAGTACAATAAATTAGGATGAATCATAACTTTTAATGCTGCTGCTTCAGCAAGACCTTTGCACTGACACAGACAAGGTGATTCCATTTAAGAAGTGACTCTCCCAGGGTGAACATACACCCAGCATGGAGACAGGTCTCTGCAGGCTGTTAACCAGTTGGGAAAGTCAGTCTTCAGTGTCACCTCCTGGATTATTATTTATCCTTAGTGCAGGATCAGGAAGGCTGCTGCTGGCTTTTCAGAACACTGCCTTGTGACCAGGGGAATGAAACAAAGAGAGGAGAAACACCATGGAAAGAAATGTGTGATGTGTGTGTAAGGGAATAACCCCAACATCCCAAAGATGTTTTTCCCATTCCTGTGCTTGTCTCATCTCCTGCCCAGATGGACACGTGGCCCCAGCTTGAACAAAACAGCCCAGGTCTGCCTTAGTGAATGGTTTGGGCTTATATGCTCCATTGGAGGGACTGATCCCTTTAGTTTAAAGGGAGAAAAATTGCCAGTGCAACAAAATCTGTCCTTTTCCTTCTGCTACCTTTCTTCTGCCTTCCTGTTATGTGAGCTAGGAGAGTGCAAAGAGCTGAATTGCTGCTTTCATTTTTTTTTTTTGGTGGAAAATACATTGAAGCTGAAACATTAAGGGGGGGGGG